>JADRCD010175730.1:0-47270 GCA_019843815.1 Montemys delectorum | reverse complement strand
AAAAAAAAAACAGATGTTTACTTAATGGAACCACACTGGGAAGAGGGATAAAGACATCCAATTTCTCTCAAGTTTGACTCCTTGAATCTTGATATGAGACTGGAGTTAAACAGAAAGCAAGATACATACAGATATGCCTGGCAATGTGTGGTCTCTCGACTACCATGATCTCAGCTTTAGTTCTCTTTTGCAAGGTCTGCCTCTGCTGTAAGGTCATCCCGCAAGTTGTAAATCTTTATCCAGGAGACATGTTCCTTTCTTGGATGCCCCCAGGACTTTAAAGCTTTCTCCTTATACATTAATTTGTATTTGTATTGGATAGAGCTTTCCCATGGTTTAAGTCTTGCCCTAAGGGAACTTTTTTTGCTCTCCTTACACACATGGAAATGAGGATGTTTCTTGCTAGTTGTGTATTTCACCTTAAAAAATATAGCTACTTTCACAGCATCTCCCTTATTTGTAACATAATATTCCCTTTTACCTGCAGAATGGTACACTTTCAAAATACTTTTCTGCTCGTATCATTGTTTTATCTCTTATACTAATGAACAGTATTTCTCTTCCTTTGCATCATGACCCCTGCAGGGGTCAAACAATCCTTTCACAGGGGTCTCCTAAGACCATCCTGCATATCAGATATATGCATTACAACTCATAAGAGTAGCACAATTACACTTATGAAGTATCAACAAAAATTATTTATGATTGGTGGTCACCACAACCTGAGGAACTGCACTTTAGGGTTGCAGCATTAGGAAGGTGGAGCAGCACTGCTGTACAACCACCTGAATGCCATCACATCTTGAGACTTCCTCCACCAATTAAATTAGCTTCTTACTTTTTAATTCAGCCTCATTCAAATATTCAGAAAGTGGGAAGGGTACTACCAAGTTTTTGTCCATAATGTAATGTGAATGACCTCTAGGTCAGGTCCTGGCAAATTCTGTTCCTCTTTGAAATCTCATGAGCTGACCTCCCCTGTCCATGTTTCTCTTGGTATTCCAGTATTTAGAGCTCTTACCAGGATTGCTTATTAAGCTTTGCTTTTAACATTTAAAATTTTTACTGGTCCAAACTTTCAAACTCTTTCACAATCCTTCTTCAGACAAATTCCTAAGTATTAAGAATCACTTTTCAGGCTTAACATAGCAATACCCCTTCTCCTGTATGATCTGCTTCTTTTCTTGCTGTAGCAAAATATATAACAGAAACAATGCAAGGAAGGCAGGGTTTATTCAGGCTCACAGTTTGAAGATATTACCCATCATACAGACAAGGCATGGCAGCAGGCATGTGAAGCAGTTGATCATATTGCACCTGTAGTCAGGAAGCTGAGAGATAAATGCTGATATGTAGCTCACTTTTCCCTTTTTATTAGGTTTGGGACTTTAATCCATGGATGATGCTGCCGATACAGGGTGAGTCTCAATCTTAATTAACTTTTTCTGGAAATGTGATTCTCAAATTTCCTAATACTATGACTCTTTAATACAGTTCCTCATGTTATGGTGACTCCCAACCATAAAATTATTTTTGTTAGTACTTCATAACTGTAATTTTGCTGTGGTTATAAATTATAATGTAAATTTCTTACATGCATGATAACTGATATGCATGTAAACCCAAGGGGTCATGACCCACAGATTAGAAGCCACTGTTCTAGAACTCCCTCACAGACACGCTCATGAGTTTATCTTCTAGATAATTCTTGATCCTGTCAAGTTTCCAATTAACATTATCCATCACAAGCACTCATTCCTTTTTTCTATATTTTATTGAGAATTTGCTATAAGTATCTGTGGAGTATGATGTGACTGACTAATATGTACACTATAAAATGAATAAATTGAGATAATACATCTAACACTACAGCTATTAGATGTGTAAGGACATTGAAACTTGACTCTAAGAAAAATTAAAATACATTATTTACTATTATCCCTATGTGGTTTGATAGTGTAAAACTCACCCCTCCTATATAACTATAAATTTCTATTCTTGGATCAACATTCCTCTCCATTTCTAGTCCTGTATTTTGTAGTAAATAAACTACATTCTGTTTTCTTTTCACAGGTAAGTAAGATCATGTTTAGTGGTCGTTTTGTGCTTGGGTCTGGGTTAACTCACTTAGGATGATATTCTCAAGGTCCATCCATTTGCCTGCAAAATTCGTGATGTCTTTGTTTTTAATAGCTGGATTTCATTCTACAGATGTACCACATGTTCTTTATCCATTTTTTCAGTTAAGGTTGTTTCCAGGTTTAGGCTATTATGAATAAAGCTGCTATAAACATAACTGAGCAAGTGTCCTTGTGGGATGATGGATGATCTTTTGGTTATATGCCCAGGAGTGGTATAGCTTGGTCTTGAGGTAGAACTATTTCTAGTTTTCTGAGAAAATGCCAAATTGACTTCTAAAGTACTGTACAAGTTAGCATCCCCACCAGCAATGAAGGAGTATTTCCTTTGCTCCACATCTTTGCTAGCATGTGTTATCTCTTGAATTTTTGATCTTAGCCATTCTGACCAGTATAAGATGGAACCTCAGAGTTATTTTTATTTTCATTTCCCTGATGACTAAGGATTTCAAAATTTTCTTTTAGTGCTTTTTAGCCATTCACAATTCCTTTGTTGAGAATTATCTGTTTAGCTTTGTACTCCATCTTTAAACTTGGTTATTTGGGTTGTTGGTGTTTAATTTCTTGAGTTCTTTATCAATTTTGGATATTAAACCTCTGCCAGATGTAGGTTTGGCGAAGATCCTCCCCCAAACTGTACACTGCCCTTTATCCTATTGACAGTGTGCTTTGCTTTACAAAAGCTTTTCATTTTCATTAGGTCTCATTCATCAATTTTTTGATCATAGGGCCTGAACCATTGGTATTCTGTCCAGGAAGTTATGTCCTGTATCAATGAGTTCAAGGCTATTCCCACTTTCTGTTTTATTAGGTTGAGAGTATCCAGTTTATGTTAAGATCTTTGATCTACTTGAGTTTATGTTTTGTGCTGGGAGATAGCTATAAATCTATTTGCATTCTTTCATATGCAGACATCCATTTAGATCAGTATCATTTGTTGAAGAGACTTTCTTTTTTCTACTGTATGGTTTTGGATTCTTTGTAATAAAAAATTAAGTGTACATGGATGTGTGGGTTTATTTCTGGGTCTTCGTTCCCATTTCAATAGCCAACCTTTCTGTTCCCATACCAATATAACACAGTTTTTATCACTACTGCTCTGTACTATACCTTGAGGTCAGGGATAGTGATACCTACCGAAGCCCTTTTTTTGTTTTTTGTTTTTTTTTTTTTTGTTTTTTGTTTTTATTGTGCAGGATTGTTTTAACTATTCTGAGTTTTTTTGTTTTTTCATGAGAAGTTGAAAAAAATTTTTAAAGGACTGAAAAGAGTTTTGTTAGAATTTTGATGGGGATTGATTTGAATCTGTAAATTATTTTTGTTAAGATGGAAATTTTCACTCTGTTGATCCTATTTATCTGTTGTGTGTGATTTTTAAAAACATGCTACTGCCTTGCCCAGGAGCATGTGTTACGAGCCCCTTCCTGCTCCCTTTTGTTCCACCTGGCTTAGCTCTGGAATGGATAGCAATCAGCTTTAACCTGACTTCCTTTTCTACTCACCTTTGCTTTGAGAGGGGTTAAGTTGCCAGCCTACTCCTGAGACCCTTGAATCTGTGGATAAAAGACACACAGACAACACTACTACTTTACAACTTGCTCACCAGTCACAAATTCTAGGTGCAAATATCTCCTGCCTGGAAATGCAGGCCTTTACCAATTTATTATCTTCATCTCTCCTTCTGCCCTAAACTTAGTGGCTTATTCCAATTAGCCCCTGACAAACATCTTTGGCTACCCACCAATAGCAGAAGCCACAGGCTCTAGCTCTCCCTGAGGCCTTATGTGATTGTGTTCTCCTTCCTCCAAAGCATGGCAAAAAAAAAAAAAAAAAAAAAAAAAAAAAAAAAAATCCTCTCTTCTTTCCTGTATCGCCTTTTTCTCTTGGGACTTGGAAGTCCCACCTGTATCATCTGCCCAGCAAATGGCTCACTGCCTCCTTTATTGACAAATAAAAAACCAATTAGGAAACTAGATCTTAGTATCAGAACCTCCCCTTACACTTATCAATGAGCATGGGAAATCTTTCCATCTTCTGATATCTTCTTCAATTTCTTTCTTCAGGGACTTGAAGTTCTAGTAGTATAGATCTTTCACTTGCTTGGTTAGAGTTACACCAAAATATTTTATATTATTCACAGCTATTGTAAAGGATGTTGTTTCTCTAATTCCTTTCTTGACATGTTTATCATCTGTATAAAGGAGAGCTACTGATTTCTTTCAGTTAATTTTGGATCCAGCCACTTTGCTGAAGGCGTTTATCTGCTGTAAGAGTTCTCTTGGTAGAATTTTTGGGATCACTTACATATGCTATCATTTCATCTGCACATAGTGATACTTTGACTTCTTCCTTTCCAATTTGTATCCCCTTGATCTCCATTAGTTATGTTATTGCTCTGGCTAGCACTTCAAGTACTATATTGAATGGACAGGTAGAGAGTGGGCAGCCTTGCCTTGACCTGATTTTAGTGGAATTGTTTTAAGTTTTCTTCATTTAGTTTGGTGTTGGCTATTGGTTGTTGTATATTGCTTTGATTGTGTTTAGCTATGATTCTTGTATCCCTAGTCTCTCTAAAACTTTTAACATAATGGTCTGTTGAATGTTGTCAAAGTCTTTTTCAACATCTAATGAGATAATTGTGTGATTTTTCTTTCATTTTGTTTATGTGATTTACATTCATGGATTTTCACATATTGAGTCATCCCTGGATCTCTGGGATGAAGCTTACTTGATCATGATGAATGATGTTTTTGATGTGTTCCTGCATTTGGTTTGTGAGTATTTTATTGAGTATTTATGCATCAATGTTTATAAGAATTGATCTGAAGTTTTCTCTTTGTTGAGTCTTTGTGTAGTTTAGGTATCATGGTGACCATGGCTTCATAGCTTGGCAGTATTCTTCTGACTCTATTTTGTGGAATAATTTGAGGAGTATTGGTATTATCTCTTCTTTGAAGGTCTGGTAGAATTCTCACTAAAACCATCTGTGAGATTTTTTTTTTTTTTTTTTTTTTTTGGTTAGGAGGCTTTTAATTAATCTTTCTTTTTCTTTAGGGCATACAGGGCTGTTTAAATAGTTACCTGATCTTGATTTAACTTGTCTAGAAAATCATCCATTTCATTTAGATTTTCCAATTTTGTGAAGTAATAAATAATATTTCTTTCAAAGTAATAAATAATATTTCTTTCAGTTTCCTTAGTATCTGATGTTATGTCTGCCTTTTCATTTTCTGATTTTGTTAATTTGAATACTGTTTCTATGCCTTGTAGTCAGTTTGACTAAAGGTGTTTCTATCCTGTTGATCTCAAAGAACCATATCTTGGATTCATTGATTCTTTGTATTGTTTTTGTTTTTGTTTTTTTTTTTTTGTTCTAACCAATTGATTTTAGCCCTAATTTTGCTTATTTCCTTTTTTATACTACTCTTTGGTGTGCTTGCTTCTTTTTTTCCCTAGGGCTTTCAGGTGTAGTTTTAAATTGCTGAACTTAATTGAGAACTTTATAAATTTTTTATGGAGGCATTTATTGCTATGAACTTTTCTCTTAGCACTACTTTCATTGTGTGCCATGAATTTGGATACATTGTGCCTTCATTTTCATTGATTTCTAGAAAGTCTTTAATTTCTTTCTTTATTTTTTTCCTGACTCAAAAATAATTGCATAGAGAATTGTTCAGTTTCCATGAGTATGTACGCTTTCAGCTTTTTTAAATGTTGTTGAAGTCCAGCTTTAGTCCATGGTGGTATGATAAGATACAAAGCATTATTTCAAATTTTGTGTATCTGTTGAGGCATGGTTATATGGTTAATTTTGGAGAAGGATCTCTGAGATGCTGAGAAGAAAGTGTATTATTTTGTTTTGAAGTAAAATGTTCTGTAGATACCTGCTAAATCAATTTGGTTCATAACTTCTATTAGTTTCATTATGTCTCTGTATAGTTTCTATTTTGATGACTTGTCCATAGGTGAGAGTGGGGTGTTGAAGTCTGCCACTATTAATGTGTGGGGTTTCATGTGTGATTTAAGTGTTAGCAATGTTTCTTTTACAAATATGGGTCTCCTTGTGTGTGGGCATAGATGTTCAGAATTGAGATATTATCTTTCTAGATATTTTCTTTGATGAGTAAAGTGTCCTTCCCTGTGTCTTTTGATAAGTTTTGGTTGAAAGTCTATTTTATTAGATATTAGAATGGCTACTCAAGCATGCTTTTTTGGGTCTGTTGGCTTGGAATTTTTTTCCAGCCCTTTACCCTTAGATTATGTCTACCTTTATTGATGAGGTGTGTTTCCTGTACACAGTAAAATCCTGGATCCTGTCTTTACATTCATTCTTTTAGCATATATTGTTTTATTGGGGGAATTGAGACTAATGTTGTTGAGATATATTAGTGACCAATGATTGTTAATTCCTGTTATTTTGATATTGCTGATGTTAGTGTGTATGTGTTTGTGTGTGCTTCCAGTTTTTGTTGATGTGGAATTACTTTTTCCTATGTTTTTTTGGATGTAGTTATCCTCCTGGGGTTGCAATTTTCCTTCTAGTATTTTCTGTAGGTTTGGATTTGTGGATAGATATTGTTTGAATTTGGAATTGTCTTGAAATACCTTGTTTTCTCCATGTATGGTGATTGAGAGTTTTGCTCAGTATAGTAGTCTAGGTGCATCTGTGTTTTTTGTTTTTGTTTTTTGCTTTTGTTTTCTTTCTTTATTTTTTGTTCTTTGAATTTGCAAAATATTTGTCCAGACCCAGCCAGTTTTTAGAGTCTCTTTTGAGAAATCATCTGTAATTCTAATAGGTCTGCCTTTGTATGTTACCTGTCTTTTTTCCCTTGACACTTTTAATAATCTTCCTTTATTCTGTAGATTTTGTGTTTTGATTATTAAAGAGCAGAATTTTTTTCTTTTCTGGTTCATTCCAATTGGTATTCTATAAGCTTTTTGTATCTTTATAGCCATCTCTTTCTTTAGGTTGGGAAAGTTTTCTTCTATGATTTTGTTGAAAGTATTTTCTGTACCTTGGAGCTTGGACTCTTCACCTTCTATTCCTATTATTTTTAGTTTATGTCTTTTCATGGTATCCCAGATTTCCTGGATGTTTTGTGTCCAGAATTATGTAGATTTAACATTTTTTGACTCATGTATCAATTTCTTCGTACTTTCTATGCCTGAGATTCTTTCTTCAGTCTTCAGTATTCTGTTGGTGAGGCTTGCATCAGCTATTCCTGTTCTCTTTAGGTTTTCCATCTCTAGGATTATCTCACTTTCTGTTTTATTTATTGATTCTAATTTTTCCTTCACTTCTTGCACAGTTTTATGTACTTTCTTTACCTGTTTAATTGTATTTTCCTGTATTTCTTTAAAGGATTTTATTTATTCCCTCTTTAAGGGACTCTATCATCATTATAAGATAGATATTAGTGTCATTTTCTTGTGGTTTGGTTGTGTTAGGTTATTCAGGGTTTGCTGTAGTAGGGTAGGTGTGCTCTAAGGGTGTCATATTGCCCTGACTTTTGTTGATTGTGTGCTTTTGAGGGCTTTTAGCCATCCAACTGACTTTGTTCCTTGGATGTTTCTGTTGTAGTAGGTAATATGAGGGTAGATATTGAAGGGAGGACCTCAATTGTTCACTTGTGACAGGCTTCTAATGGGTTTCCTTGGGCCCTGTGGTTATCAGTCAGCACATTTGTATGGCTCAGGATCCATTGGTCTGATGGTAAGCAGATTTTTGGTAGGAAAATGGAGGTCCTCTGGAGTTAGAAATCTTAGAAAGAAGTCAGGAAATATAGATGCAAGCATCACCAACAGAATACAAGAGATAGAAGAGAGAATCTCAGGAGCAGAAGATAACATAGACAACATTGACAAACAAAACAGTCAAAGAAAATGCAAAATGCAAAAAGATCCTAACCAAAACATCCAGGAAATCCAGGACACAATGAGAAGACCAAACCTAAAAATAATAGGTATAGAAGAGAGTGAAGACCTCCAACTTAAAGGGCCAGTAAATATCTTCAACAAAATTATAGAAGAAAACTTCCCTAACATAAAGAAAAAGATGCCCATGAACTTACAAGAAGCCTATAGAACTCCAAATAGACTGGACCAGAAAAGAATTTCTTCCCGCCACATAATAGTCAAGACACCAAATGCACAAAACAAAGAAAGAATACTAAAATCAGTAAGGGAAAAAGGTCAAGTAACATATAAAAGTAGGCCTATCAGAATTACACCAGACTTCACACTAGAGACTATGAAAGCGAGAAGATCTTGGGCAAATGTCATACAGACCCTAAGAGAACACAAATGCCAGCCCAGACTACAATACCCAACAAAACTCTCAATGACCATAGATGGAGAAACGAAAGTATTCCATGACAAAACAAAATTCACAAAATTTATTTCCAGAAATCCAGCCCTTCAAAGGGTAATAAATGGAAAACTCCACCACAAGGAGGGGAACTACATCTCTGAAAAAGCAAAAGTATAATCTTCCAACAAAACTAAAAGAAGATAGCCTCATGAATGGAATTCCAACTCTAACAACAAAAATAACAGGAAGCAACAATTACTTTCCCTTAATATCTAATAATATCAATGGACTTAATCCCCCAATTAAAAAAAAACATAGACTATAAGATTGGGTACGCAATTAGGACCCAACATATTACTGCATACAGGAAACCCACCTGAGTGACAAAGACAGACACTACCTCAGAATAAAAGGCTGCAAAACAATTCTCCAAGCCAATGGTCCCATGAAAAAAGGTGGAGTAGCCATTCTAATCATGAATAAAATCGACTTTCACCCTAAAGTGATCAAAAAATATAAGGAGGGACACTTCATATTCATCAAGGTATGATCCACCAAGATGAACTCTCAATTCTGAACCTCTATGCTCCAAATGCAAGGGCATCTACATTCATAAAAGAAACTTTACTAAAGCTCAAAGCACACATTACAATGCACACAATAGTAGTGGGAGATTTTAACACCCTACTCTCTGCAATGGACAGATCATGGAAACAGAAACTAAACCAGGGTACAGTGAGACTAACAGAAGTTATGAAACAGATGGATTTAACAGATATCTATAGAAGTTTTTATCCTAAAACGAAAGGATATACCTTCTTCTCAGCACCTCATGGTACCTTCTCCAAAATTGACCATATAATTGGTCACAAACCAGGCCTCAACAGATACAAGAAGATTGAAATAATTCCTTGTATCCTATCAGATCACCATGGATAAGGCTGCTCCTCAATAACAACATAAACAGTATAATGCCCACATACACATGGAAGCTTAACAACACTCTACTCAATGATAACTTGGTCAAGGAAGAAATAAAGAAAGAAATTAAAGACTTTCTAGTGTTTAATGAAAATGAAGCCACAACATACCCAAACTTATGGGCCACAATGAAAGCAGTCCTAAACTAATAGCTTTAAGTGCCTCAAAAAAAGAAACTGGAGAGTGCATACACCAGCAATTTGACAGCACAACTGAAAGTACTAGAACAAAAAGAAGCAAATTCACCTAAGAGGAATCCAAGGCAGGAAATAATCAAACTCAGGGCTGAAATCAACCAAATAGAAACAAAAAGAACTGTACAAAGAATCAACTAAACTAGGAGCTGGTTCTTTGAGAAAATCAATAAAATAGATAAACCCTTAGTCAGATTATCTAGAGGGCACAGAGACAGTATCCTAACTAACAAGATCAGAAATGAAAAGGGAGACATAACAACAGACACTGAGGAAATCCAAAATATCATGAGCTCCTACTACAAATGCCTATACTCAACAAAACTGGAAAACCTGGATGAAATGGACAATTTCCTAGGCAGATACCAGGTACCAAAGTTAAATCAAGATCAGATCAATGATCTAAACAGTCCCATATCTGCTAATGAAATAGAAACAGTCATTAATAGTCTCCCAACCAAAAAAGCCCAGGACCAGATGGGTTTAGTGCAGAGTTTTATGAAACCTTCAAAGACCAAATACCAATCTTCAAACTATTCCACAAAATAGAAACAGAAGAAACTATAGCCAATTTATTCTATGACGCCACAAGTACTCTTATACCTGAACCACACAAAGACATAACAAAGAAAGAAAACTTCAGACCAATTTCCCTTATTAATATCGATGCAAAAATACTCAAATAAATTCTTACAAGCCAAATCCAAGAACACATCAAAATGATCATCCACCATGATCAAGTAGGCTTCATCCCAGGGATGCAGGGATGGTTCAATATATGGAAATCTGTCAATGTAATTCACTACATAAACAAACTCAAAGAAAAAAAAACCCATATGATCATCTCTTTAGATGTTGAGAAAGCATTTGACAAAATCTAACATCCCTTCATGATAAAAGTCTTGGAAAGATCAGGAATTCAAGGCCTGTACTTAAATATAGTAAAAGCAATATACAGCAAACCAGTAGCCAACATCAAACTAAATGGAGAGAAAGTTGAAGCAATCCCACTAAAATCAGGAACTAGACAAGGTTGCCCACTCCCTCCCTCCCTATTCAATATTGTACTTGAAGTCCTATCCAGAGCAGTTAGACAAGAGATCAAAGGGACCTGAATTGGAAAGGAAGAAGTCAAATTATCACTATTTGCTGATGATATGATAGTATACTTACTTAACCCCAAAAATTCCACAAGAGAGCTCCTAAAGCTGATAAACAACTTTAGCAAAGTAGCTGGATACAAAATTAACTCAAGCAAATCAGAGGCCTTCCTCTACACAAAGGATAAACAGGCTGAGAAAGAAATTAGGGAAACAATATCCTTCACAATAGTTACAAATAATATAAAATACCTTGGTGTAATTCTAACTAAGCAAGTAATAGATCTGTTTGACAAGAACTTCAAGTCTCTGAAGAAGGAAATCGAAGAAGATCTCAGAAGATGGAAAGATTTCCCATGCTTGTGGATTGGCAGGATCGATATAGTAATAATGGCCATCTTACCGAAGGCAATCTACAGATTCAATGCAATCCCCATCAAAATTCCAACTCAATTCTTCACAGACTTAGAAAGAGCAATTTGCAAATTCATCTGGAACAACAAAAAACCCAGGATAGCCAAAACTATTCTCAACAATAAAGGATTCTGGTGGAATCACCATCCTGGACCTTAAACTGTACTACAGAGCAGTTGTGATAAAAACTGCATGGTATTGGTACAGTGACAGGCAGGCAGATCAATGGAAAAAAATTGAAGACCCAGAAATGAACCCATACTTCTATGGTCACTTGATCTTTGACAAAGGAGCTAAAACCAATACAGTGGAAAAAAACCAGCATTTTCAACAAATGGTGCTGGCTCAAGTGGTGGTTAGCATGTAGCATGCAAGTTGATCCATTCCTATCTCCTTGTACAAAGCTCAAGTCCAAGTGGATCAGAGACCTCCATATCAAACCAGATACACTGAAACTAATAGAAAAGAAAGTAGGGAAGAGCCTCGAGCACATAGGCTCAGGGGAAAATTTCCTTAACAGAATGCAAATAGCTTATGCTCTAAGTTCAAGAATTGACAAATGGGACCTCATAAAGTTGCAAAGCTTCTGTAAGGCAAAAGACACTGTAAATAGGACAAAATTGCAACCAACAATTGGGAAAAGATCTTTACCAATCCTATATCTGATAGAGGGCTAATATCCAATTAACAAAGAACTCAAGAAGTTAGACTCCAGAGAACCAAATAACCCTATTAAAAATGGGGAGCAGAACTAAACAGAGAATTCTCCACTGATGAATACTGAATGGCTGAGAACCACCTAAAGAAATGTTCAACATCCTTAGTCATCAGGGAAATGCAAATCAAAACAACTCTGAGATTCCACCTCACACCAGTCAAATTGGCTAGTATAAAAAAACTCAGGTAACAGCAGATGCTGGAGAGGTTCTGGAGAAATAGGAACACTACTTCATTGCTGGTGGGATTGCAAGCTGGTACAACCACTCTGGAAATCAGTTTGGTAGTTCCTCCAGAAATTGGACATAGTTCTACCAGAGGACCATACCCAGAAGATGCTCCAACATGTTATAAGGAAACATGCTCCACCATGTTCATAGCAGCCTTATTTATAATAGCCAGAACTGAGAAACAACCCAGGTGTCCCTCAACAGAATGGATACAGAAATTGTAGTACATCTACACACTAGAATACTACTCAGCTAATAAAAACAATGAATTTATGAAATTCTTAGGGAAATGGATGGATCTGAAGAATATCATTCTGAGTGAGGTAACCCAATCACAAAAGAACACACATGGTATGTGTATTTGTCAGAGTTCTCTAGAGTCACAGAACTTATTGTAGTCTCTATGTAGTAAAGGAACTTATTGATGACTTACAGTCTGTAGTCCAACTCCCAACAATCAACTCCCAACAATGGTCGGCAGCAGCTGTGAATGAAAGTCCAAGGATCCAGCAGTTGCTCAGTCCCACAAGGCAAGCAGATGAAGCAGAGAGTCTTCCTTCTTACAATGTCCTTACATAGGTCTTCAGCAAGAGGTGTGGCCCATTTTAAAGGTGTGTGCCACCACACTTTTAATCCCAGATGACATTGCTTGAACTCATAGTTCTTCCAATCTTAATCTTCTAGGATTCATAGCCACTATGCCACCACACCTTTAATGCCAGATGATCTTGAACTCATAGATCTTCTTGTCTTAATCCTCTGGGATTCATAGCCACTATACATCAAGATCTCCATGCCAAGATTCAGGTCGGAAACTTGTATCTCTCAGTCTCCACATTAGGGCCACAGGTGAGCCTTCTAATTCTGGATTGTAGTTCATTTCAGATATAGTCAAGTTGACAATCAGGAATAGCCACTACAGTCCACCCCTTGTTAACTTGACACAAATAATATCTTATGTCCACATGAAACAATAACAAAATCATGAATATGTCTAACATGATATAAATATTCCTTGTACAACCGCAAACACATTTGTAAATTTACAATGGGGCAATGTCCCTTGGGAACATTCTTTTAGTATCTCAACTTAAATCCCATTTGATGTTAAAGAAATTGGAAGAAAGAAAAATGTATTCTTAACAAAATAAGACAGAAGCATTCATATTACTTTATAATCCTCGTTTCTGCAACTGATTACATGGCCTTAGCTGGTATTTTTAACAACCTTCTTTTACTACCCATTCTGTATTTCCTTCCCCCTCAGCAAGCGCCTCAGCAGGTCTTGGCTCTTTTCCTGGAGGATTGACCTATACATTCATTCCTGATGGATCTGCATCCTTTGTCATTCTGCTTGGATTAGGCTTTTGTAATTTCCCATTGACTTTAATCACAGGACATGGAAGTACTAAGAGACACCCTAAGGGATCTCCTGCACTCCAGACATAATCCTGCTTACCTCCATTGTGAAGAGACAATCCAGTTTCTCCATGGTAATCTGGATCTATCACTCCTCCTAATAATGTTATTCCCTTCTTAGCCTGTTGGTTTAAGTGCATTAGAAGCCCAAAATGACCAGGGGAAGTCTGAGCTTCCAGTTCCATGGAATGTTTGTTGTGGCTTCTTGTAGGAGAATTCCACCCTCTGGAACCAAAACTTCTAGGCCAGCAGAACCTAGAGTTGTGGGGACAGGAAGCAAAAATTTTCTTAGAGGGTCACTAGGAATGATAATGAGTGGAACTATTCTCTTTTCCAACTCTTGATTCCTGGACCCATGGATCCTGGCTATGGGGGAAACTGTGCCATATATTGGACGCTGATTCAAAGCATATACTGCCTTCTGAAGAACTCTGCCCCAGCCCTCCATGCTGTTGCCACCTAATTGGTGCTGAAGCTGTTGTCTTCAAAGGCCATTCCATCTTTGTATCAGACCAGCAGCTTCAGGATGATGGGGAACATGGTAAGACCAGTTGGTTCCATGATCATGGGCCCACTTTCGCACTTCTCTGGCTGTGAAGTGAGTTCCTTGGTCAGAAGCAATACTGTGTGGAATACCGTGATGATAGATAAGGAATTCAGTGAGTCCACAGATGGTGGTTTTGGCAGAAGCATTTCATCCAGGAAAGGCAAATCCATAACCAGAATAAGTGTCTACTTCAGTAAGAACAAAACATTGTCCTTTCCATGGAGGAAGTGGTCCAATGTAGTCAACCTGCCACCAGGTTGCTAGCTGGTCACCTCCAGGAATGGTGCCATATCTGGGGCTCAGTGTTGGTTTCTGTTGTTGGCAGATCTGGCATTCAGCAGCACCTGTAGCCAGGTCAATCTTGGTGAGTGGAAGTCCGTGTTGTTGAGCCCAAGCATAACCTCCATCTCGGCCACCATGACCACTTTGTTTATGTGCCCATTGAGCAATGACAGGCATGGCTGGGGAAAGAGGCTGGCTGTCCACCAAATGGATCATTTTATCCACTTGATTATTGAACCCCTCCTCAGACGAAGTCACCTTTTGGTGAGCATTTACATGGGACACAAATATCTTCACATCCTCTGCCCATTTGGAGAGATCTATCCACATACTTCTTCCCCAGATGTCTTTCTTACCAATTTTCCAATCGTGATCTTTCCAGGTCCCTGACCATCCAGCCAATCCATTGGCTACAGCTCATGAGTCAGTGAACAATCATACATCTGACCATTCTTCTTCCAAACAAACTGTAATACTATATGTACTGCCTGAAGTTCTGTCCACTGTGAAGATTTTCCCTCACCTGTATCTTTCAGGGTTGTTCTGGAAAGGGGTTATAATGCTGCAGCTGTCCACTTCTGGGTGGTGCCTGCATAACTTGCAGAGCCATCAGTAAACCAGGTCCTAGTCTTCTCTTCTTCAGTCAGATGATCATAGGGAACACCCCATGAGGCTATAGGTGCATGCTTGGCAGCAGATGGCATTGTAACAGGAGTGGAAACCATAGGCATTTGAGCAACTTCTTCATGTAACTTGCTTGTGCCCTCAGGACCTGCTCTGGCCCAATCACGTATATACCACTTCCATTTGATAATTGACTGCTGCTGTGTACGTCCTACTTTATGACTTGAAGGGTCTGATAGTACCCAGATCATGATGGGTAGTTCAGGTCGCATAGTAACTTGGTGTTCTATTGTCAAATGTTCAGTTTCCACTAAGGCCTAATAGCAGGTCAAGAGCTATTTTTCATCTGTTATCTGCAGATGATGGTAGAGCTTTGCTCCAAAATCCTAAGGGTCTCTTCTGTGATTCACCTACAGGGGCCCGCCAGAGGCTCCAAACAGCATCTCTATCTGCCACAGACACCTCAAGTACCATCGAGTCTGCTGGATCATATGGTCCAAGAGGTAGAGCAGCCTGTACAGCAACCTGGACCTGTTGAAGAGCCTTCTCCTGTTCCAGGCCCCACACAAAGCTAGCAGCTTTCAGAGTCACTTGGTAAATGGGCCTGAGTAGCACACCCAAGTGAGGAATGTGCTGTCTCCAGAATTCAAATAGACCCACTAAACGTTGTGCTTCTCTCTTGGTGGTGGGAGGGGCCAGGTGCAATAACTTATCTTTCACCTTAGAAGGAATGTCTCTGCATGCCCCACACCACTGCACTCCTAAAAATTTCACTGAGGTAGATGGTCCTTGAATTTTGGTTGGATTTATTTCCCATCCTCTGGTACGCATGTGTGTTACCAATGAGTCCAAGGTGGTTGCTACTTCCTGCTCACTTGGTCCAATCAGCATAATGTCATGAATATAGTGCACCAACGTGATGTTTTGTGGAAGAGACAAATGATCACGATCTCTTCTAACTAAGTTATGACACAGGGCAGGAGAGTTAATATATCCTTGAGGCAAAACTGCAAATGTATACTGCTGGCCTTGCCAACTGAAAGCAAATTGCTTCTGGTGGTCCTTATGGACAGGTATGGAGAAGGCATTTGCCAGATCAATGGCTGCATACTAGGTACCAGGAGATATGTTAATTAGTTCAAGTAAAAAAACTACATCTGGTACAGCAGCTACAACTGGAGTTACTACTTGATTTAGTTTTCAATAATCAACTGTCATTCTCCATGATCCATCTATCTTCTGCACTGGCCAGATAGGAGAGTTAAAGGGAGATGTGATGGGAGCCACCACCCCTGCGTCTTTCTAGTCCTTGATAGTGGCAGTAATTTCTGCATTCCTCCAGGAATACAATACTGTTTTTGATTCACTACTTTCTTTGGCAGAGGCAACTCTAAAGGCTTTCATTTAGCCTTTCCAAACATAATGGCCCTCACTCCACAGGTCAGGGAACCAATGTGAGAATTCTGCCAATTTCTGAGTATATCTATCCCAAGTATACATTCTGGAACTGGAGAAATGACCACAGGATGTGTTCGGGGACCTACTGGACCTACTGTGAGTCGGACATCAGTCAAAACTCCATTAATCACCTGTCCTCCATAAGCCTGTACTTTAACTGGAGGGCCACAATGTTTTTTGGGATCTCCTGGGATCAGTGTCAATTCAGAACCAGTATGCAATAGACTCCAGAAAGTCTGATTATTTCCTTTCCCCCAGTGTACAGTTACTCTTGTAAAAGGCCGTAGGTCCCTCTGGGGAAGAACTGGAGAAAGATTAACAGCAAAACCTTTAGGTATCTTATCAAGATCCTCCCTCAGAGGAACCTGGCCACCCCTTCATTCAAGGGGTTCTGGATCTGCAAACTGGCTCAAGTCTGGAAATTGATTCACTGGTCAAGACTGCCTTTTGCCACAATCCACTGTAGCCCTTCTTTCCTTTGTTTGAGAATTTTTCTGCTTATATAGGTCAAACAGATATGCAGTGGGCTTCCTATCTATTTCGTGCCTAGAAACACCATGATTGATTAGCCAGAACCAAAGGTCCAAATGAGTCATGCCATTATAAATTTCACCTCTCCTGTGCTGACCATTATGAGTTATATCAGTATAAACTTTGTTTTGTCTATGTTGTCCATTATAATAACTACAATCACCTTGCCTCTGGCTATTCAATGCTGCCACCTGGCCCTTGTTACCTCAGGCCCGAGTTAAACCCATTGAATTTAGTTCATCTAATTGAGCAGCAGCATCTCCAACCCTAAGGTCTGGCACAAGGAAAAGGCAAAAACAAAACCCTTCAAATGTGCTGGTGCCTCTCTCACTGTTTGCATCTTATAGGACTGGTGAAGGGCATATCTTCTGGACCTTCTCATTGCGGAGGATTAGGTTTTACACAACGTATCCACTCTAGCATTGCAATTTCCCTAAGCCTTAAAATCCCTTCATCAACACTAAACCAAGGGATATCAGGTATCTCTAACTCCTTTTCAGTAGGCCATCTTTTGATAAATGCTTCAGCCAACCATTCAACCAAACTTCTGACATCTTTTTTAACTGTATGAGCTTCCATATTAAACCTAGAATCTACACTCAGAGGGCCCATGACAATAAATTCAGCCTGCTCTAGTTTTATGTTCCTTCCATCATTATCCAACACCCTTAAAATCCATTCCCACACATATTCCCCAGACTTCTGCTTGAATGAATTAGCAAATTCATCAAGCTCCTTAGTAGTGTATCAAATTTCCTCACATACTACACTTTCTACCTCCCCTTTAGGGGCCTGTTTTGCCTTGAGTCTGGCTATAGGTCTAGAAAAAACTATTGGTGGGCCTTGAGAAACATCAGTACTGTCTTGTTTAGCATTTTCTTCAGTGAAAGTCATTGCTGTCTTTTCAGACTCTGGGTGATTAACTTCCTCATGTAGGAAAGGCATTAATTCAAGGGGTGGGGCTGAGGGTACTACTTCCTCAGGTGGGGCAAACCCTTGAGAATCTGAAGATTCCAAATTCTCAGCTTCAGAGGGGTCTTCCCACACATCCCCACCCCAAGTTATAGGATCCCATTCTTTGCCAACTAATGCCCTTACTTTAACCACTGATACCCTCTGAGGCTGAGACTTGAATTTTTGCTGTAATTCAGCCAACCTTATAATGAGAGCTTCAGTTTGATTTTCTACAACTTGAGCTCTATGGCTGCTGGAGAGAAGATTCTCTTCAAGGACACACTTAGCAACTTTTAGATCGTTTACTTTTGTCTGGAGCCTTTTGATTTTATCACATAACTCCTTATTTTCCTTCATTGTTTTTTCTCAAAACTCCTTATTTTCTTCAGCATTTTTTCTCGAGATGCTAAGAGCAACCAACCAACCAACAAAATCATTTTCCAATTTCTTTCCCATCTTGTAGAAAATTTTGTACACCGAATCCCCTAATTCATCAAGATAATCAAGGGCGTTAGCTTCTTTGAGCTTGAAATATAGTTGTGACCATGGGTCTTCAGTATTCTCTGAATTCCCAGGAGGGAGAGAATTTGGAGAGGTTTCAGTAGTTGAAGGAGCTGATGGATTCTCAAACCATCTCCAGATTTTTAAAAGATCTATTCTTATACTTCTGCTCCTCTAGAGCCACTCCGGGTACCAATTTTGTATTAGTCAGGGTTCTCTAGAGTCACAGAACTTATGGTAGTCTCTATGTAGTAAAGGAGTTTATTGATGACTTACAGTCTGTAGTTCAACTCCCAACAATCAACTCCCAACAATGGTTGGCAACAGCTGTGAATGGAAGTCCAAGGATCCAGCTGTTGCTCAGTCCCACAAGGCAAGCAGATGAAGCAGAGAGCCTTCCTTCTTACAATGTCCTTACATAGGTCTCCAGCAAGAGGTGTGGCCCAGATTAAAGGTGTGTGCCACCACACCTTTAATCCCAGATGACCTTGCTTGAACTCGTAGATGTTCCAATCTTAATCCTCTGGGACTCATAGCCACTATACATCAAGATCTCCACGCCAAGATTCAGGTCGGAAACTTGTATCTCTCAACCTCTAGATTAGGGCCACAGGTGAGCCTTTTAATTCTGGATTGTAGTTCATTTTAGATATAGTCAAGTTGACAACCAGGAATAGCCACTGCAGTATGCACTCTCTGATAAGTGGTTATTAATCCAGAAGTTCAGAATACAGGAAGAACAACCCACAAACCAGCAGAAACTCAATAAGAAGGAAGACCAAAATGTGGACATTTCATTCCTTCCTAAAAGGGGGAACAATATACCCACAGAAGGAGTTGCAGAGACTAACTATGGAGCAGAGACTGAAGGAAGGACAATCCAGTCTGATAGAGCTGTCTCCTGAGAGGCTTTGACAGTACCTGACTAATACAGAAGTAGAGGCTCACAGCCATCCTTTGAACTGAATACAGGGTCCTCAATGAAGGAGCTAGCAAAAGGCCCAAAGGAGCTGAAGGGTTTACAGCCCCTTAGGATGAACAACAATATGAACTAACTAGTACCCTCAGAGCTCCCAGAGACTCAATCACTAACCAAAGAGTGCAAATGGTGGGACTGATTGCTCTGGCAGCATGTGTATAGTAGAGGATTGCAAAGTTGCTCATCAATGGGAGGAGAGGCCCTTGGCCCTGTGAAGGTTCTGTGCCCCAGTGTAGGGGGATGCCAGGGCCAATAAGTGGGAGAGAGTGGAGTGGCAAGTAGGGGGAGGGAAGCAACAGGGGTTTGTTTTTGTTTTTTTTGGTTTTTTGTTTTTTTGTTTTTTGTTTTTTGTTTTTTGTTTTTTTGTTTGTTTGTTTGTTTGTTTGGTAGGGAAAACTGAGAAAGGAGAAATAGTATGACATATAAATAAAGAAAATATCTAATTAAAAAAAATCCAATTAGTGAGCTGTTGAAAACTGCCAAGGTATGTTTACTACTACTAGATCTTACAGTTACTCTGCCTTGATGATCTTTATTGTGGTTCATAGGCATCAAACCTGAGTATGACTGTTGGTTGCTTATCCCATTTGCAAAGTTATATAGCATGCCTTCTGGTATCATGACAGCTAATCCTCAGGAAAAAAGGGAACATAAATGGGTGGGCTTTTTCTGTGACCCTATGATATTCTTAACAATAACATGTTTTTTCTAAGGCATCTCTCCTTTAAAGAAAGATTTGATTCTGAAAACACACTCAAAGAAAGACTTGATGTGGTTAAGTTGACGATGTAGCCAATTCTTGTATTCTGTTGGTGAAGCTTGCCTCTGTGATGTCTGTTCCAGTTCCTAAGTCATTCATTTTAATAGTTTATAATTTGAGTTTTCTTTATGGATTCTATTTCCACCTTCAGCCCATGAATGGCCTTATTCAATTCCTTCAACTATTTATTTCTATTTTCATAGATTGCTTTAATGGATTTAATCAGTCTTTCTTGAAGAATCTCTATCACAGTGGTTTTCAGGATGGTCTTGCTTTTCCTACACAGACTTGAGTTCTTTAGCAGGTTCCTGACTGTTCTTTGTTTAAGGAATAGACTTGAAGGAGCACGGCCTGATTTTTGTCAATTTGTCATCCTTTCTCTTAGAGAGACAGACCAATGATTTATCAGTACTGACACTAAATCTTGCCCTAGCTCACAAAGTCTAGTTTTAAATTTACCAAAAATTTACCAGAGTTCAGACTTTCCAAATATTTCCACCTACATTTTGCCTATTCTTCCTATCTTCTCTCAGTGGGGTCCATTTGGTATCATTGATGAACAATAAGAATACAAGTCTATTAATTAAAATCTCTTATGGTTATTACAGTTCAGTCTTTGCTTTGTTCCACAGGGGTCAAGACATGCATAATATTACACCACTTGTATATCAAGCACACTAGTTTCTTTGCTGTGACCCCATTGTCTCACCTGTTTATCACTTCTCCCTAAACCCTAAGAAAGGAAACTCAGCACCTGAAAAGCTGTTCAGAATTGTGTCTCATTTGCATAAGAGCTCTGGTGGAGTGAAGGATGGGGGTTGACAGTTCTACTGTCTTTTTGTTTGAAACTAAGACAGAGCTTACAGTGTTCACTTATGTAAATGAAAGGGAGGTGCTGCAGGATAATCTGAGCAGCTGCAGAAGAAGCAGTTACTGAAGCATCTCACAGTCATGAAGCATAGAGTCAAAAATCTCCTGAGACAGGATTGAGTAAATTCTCAGAAAGTCTCTTCTGAAAGTTCATTATGCTAAGGGAATGTCCTATTGCTCCTCTCTGGTCTCTATGTGGCCCTTAAGAGGCTTCCACTTCTAGCTAATATTGTAGGTAGAGTTATACTTTGTCTTACTACACAAACCAGATTCCAGGTGGTGATAAATGAAAGGATTATGAAAGACTATGGTGGTTCCTGTTTTGTATATGATTTTATATTGATGTAAGTTAGCTTCAGTTTCTCTAATAACTAGTAACAGCAGAGTCTGGGGAATAGAAATTAAAGTTAACATACACTGGGGATAACAGCTGTTGGATTTTTTGCTTTCTCTCAAAACTTCTATGAAACAAAAAGATTGTCAGTTTAACAGATAGCTGGACAACTCTTATGCCAACACTAGCCATCCAGAGCACTCCATGGATGCCTTGAGACAAGTATGAAAAATATTGCAGTTGATTGTTGCCTCCTGAAGTTGCAGCCACAGCCAGGGTTGTTTGAAATAGTTTGGACTAGACCTTTTCAATAATCAACCTCAGTAAACCATTTTCTATCTTGGCTAGAGGGATAGTATTTCCCTGATAAATGGATCATTATTACTGGTGGCAAGACTGTGATGGGTCCAAAAATAGAAGTCTTTATGACTCTAATGAAAAGCTAGGATCGAACAAACAAATGGCTATAATTGGTCCAAATACCTCATAATCACGTTATTTAAGCAGGTTGCCTAGGCCCACTTGATGACACTCCTGTGCTGAGTCAAATGGTATTATTGCAACATTAGATCTAATGGAGCTTTTCTCAAGTGGCCTTTCCTGACCTACTTTCCTTAGTGCAAACATAAAGAGTCAGTTGAGGATGGTGGCAGAGGGAGCTAAGTAGCAGGAAGACAGCTGTGGGCACTTATTGACAGTTGAACAAGTGCTGGCCATAGATAGCAGGAATGTAATATGGGTCTTAAGCAGGGGCTTGACAGCTGGAAGAGTACCTCCAGCCTAGGCTTGACAATCAAAGATCCTATGGGGCCCTTTGGACATGATAACATGGGTAGTATCCTGAAGCTTGACAGCTGAAGATTGTATAGACAGCTGATATCACCTGACAGCAAAAGAGATTAGTGCCATCTAGTTTCTGAACCCAGTGTTTGGCTTCCCACAGAAAATCTCAGACAACTTTAAATTGACAGCTGAAGAAAGAGTCATCTACAGAGGCTTGAAACCCACATACTGGCATCATTAATTGGCCTAGACTGAGAACTATTATACCGACTACTGCCAAAGGCTAAGGATTCAAATAACCAAGGCATATACAGGGACTGCAGCACTTAATGAGTTAGAAATTTTGACACAGAAGGCCAGCACAGGGACTGTAATATCAGCAGGAGCTCTTGTCTCCTGCTACCTGCTCTTATCAAACATTTAGGGAGATGATATGTATCTGAGAGTTTCATTCCTACTCATTACCTTTCACAGTTCTGGAAGTTGATATGCATTCTATTAGAGTAGAAAAGAAATCATCAATCTTACCTAGCTACAGACTCTGTGAACTACAACCAAGGCATGCCAACTGGAATAAAGGTGTCATTGATATCATGTGAGTAACCAACCACTTTCTAATTGAATTTAAGACTTGCTCCTTATGCTCTAAGATCAAGAATTGACAAACGGGACCTCATAAAGTTGCAAAGCTTCTGTAAGACAAAAGACACTGTCAATAGGACAAAACAACAACCAATATATTGGGAATAGAACTTTACCAATTACAAACAATAGAGGGCTAATATCCAATATACACAAAGAACTCAAGAAGTTAGACTCCAGAGAACCAAATAACCCTATTAAAATGGGGCACATAAACAAAGAATTCTATTCTGATGAATACCAAATAGCTGAGAAACACCTAAAGAAATGTTCAACATCCTTAATCATCAGGGAAATACAAATCAAAACAACTCTGAGATTCCACCTCACACCAGTCAGAATGGCTATGATAAAAAAAATCTCAGGTGACAGCAGATACTGGAGAGGTTGTGGAGAAAGAGGAACATTACTTCATTACTGGTGGGATTGCAAACTGGTACAACCACTCTGGAAATCAGTGTGGCTGTTCCTCTGGAAATTGGACATAGTTCTACCAAAGGACCCAGCCATACCACTCCTGGTCATATACCCAGAAGATGCTCCATCATGTAATAAGGACACATGCTCCACCATGTTCATAACAGCCTTATTTATAATAGCCAGAAACTGGAAACAATCCAGATGTCCCTCAACAGAGGAATGGATACGGAAAGTGTGGTACATCTACACAATGGAGTACTATTTAGCTATTAAAAACAATGAAATTATGAAATTCTTAGGAAAATGGATGGATCTGGAGAACATCATCCTGGGTGAGGTAACCAAATCACAAAAGAACACACATGGTGTGTACTCTCTGATAAGTGGTTATTAGCCCAGAAGATAAGAATACACGAAGTACAATCCACAAACCACAAGAAACTCAAGAAGGAAGACCAAAATGTGGACATTTCATTCCTTCTTAAGGGGGAACATAATTCCCATGGAAGGAGTTGCAGAGACTAACTACGGAGCAGAGACTAAAGGAAGGACAAGCCATCCTGATATAGCTGTCTCCTGAGAGGCTCTGACAGTACTTGACTAATACAGAAGTAGAGGCTCACAGCTATCCATTGAATTGAATACAGGGTCGCCAATGAAGGAGCTAGAGAAAGGACCCAAGGAGCTGAAGAGTTTGAAGCCCCTTAGGACAAACAACAATATGAACTAACTAGTACCCTCAGAGCTCCCAGGGACTAAATCATCAACCAAAGAGTACATATGGTAGAACTAATTGCTCCAGCAGCATATGTATAGTAGAGGATGGCCAAGTTGGTCATCAATGGGAGGAGATGCCTTTAGCCCTGTGAAGGTTCTGTGCCCCAGTGTAGGGGTATGCCATGGCCAGTAAGCAGGAGAGGGTGGGGTGGTGAGCAGGGGGAGGAAGGAGGGAACAGGGGTTTGTTCTTGTTCTTCTTTTATTGTTTTTTGGGGGAGTTTTCTGGAAGGGAAACTGGGAAAGGAGATATTGTATGACATGTAAATAAAAAAAATTGTTGATGATAAAAAAAAAATAAAAAAGACTTGCTCCCATACCTGCCATCATGACTGGGTCAAAGTCCTAAGCATAGACCAGCCATAGATTCTAGGGGATTACCTACTACTGTTACTCTGCTAATATATTATTAAACTAACTTCTTATTTATCACTATTCTCACAGAACAATTTATCTCTAAATCCTCATTAGATGAGTTTCTTCTTATAGTAGGTGATGTTTGACATAGATACCCACAACTGATCAAGAAACAAATAAGAGACTTTAGAATGCCCAGTGTTACATAGGGCATCTATATAATACTCTATCTACCCAGGGATCATCAAGTGTGTCAGGAGAGCAGTCAGAAATATTGTCAAAGCCATAGGCAATGATTTACTACAAGGGAACTTTTCAGAATATAGCAAGGCAGTTGTTCATATAAATTTATAGCAGTTGAGAAAACATCATGAAGATTCATGTGAGAAGGCCAATAAATAAATAAATAAAAGAATAAAAACCAAATTCATGTTGAGAGGAGAGGAGGACACAAAGTTACACCCCTAGCTAATGAGCTATTGGCAGTGGATAGTTTTTGGAAAAGAGAGAGTTAGTCTTTAAGAGTGAATCCCTGTTTGGTGGACTGCCCTCCAGTGAATGACACACATTCAAGAGCATAGCATAAACTATATTTCACACTTTTTTGGTTTTGTTTTGTTTTGTTGTAAAATAGGACACTAATTTGTGCAGAGAAGGAGGATGTGTCTAAAGAGAAGTGGAGAGATGGAGCCAATATAGTCAATATATATTGTAAAAAGTTCTTAAGTAATTAATAAGAAATTATAAAAATATAGAACAAGAAAAAAGAGAAAACATTCAATGGAAACTTTCTTCAAATTTTGGAAACTTTTAACTAGATTGAAAAAAAATAAGATTTGAATAATCATAGGAGTGAGATACTTCTTATTAATTTTGTAGAAATAGAATATGAGCATCCCATGAGTAATGATATGTCAATATATTCAATAACAAAATTATAAAAGCAATATTTCTAGACCTATCTATCTAAACAGAATCTTGAAAACCAGAAAATTGAAATAAATCTTTAAGCAACAAGCAAACTGAATTCCTAATCTAATCATGTCAGCACTGAAAATACCCTGTTCTTTACTGGTGATTTCTAATGAGTATTGAAAAAAATTAGCATCACTTACCTTCAAGCTCTTTTTTTAAAAATGAAGTTAAAGAACACTGTCAAACTCATTCTGAAGGTAGTATTATCTTAGTACCAAAACCAAAGATATTACTAAAAACCTCTAAACCTGTAAACACTCACACCCATTATGAATTTAATATAATTATTTTAACAAAATGAAAACAAATAAAATTGAACATTACATTAAAAACCTACATACCATGGCTAAATAAGACATATTGTAAAAATTCAGGAACCTTTCATGACTTAACAATTAACCAATCTCATACATCTCATTCATTAATAGAACAAAGGTAAGAATACACCATCATTTCACTTGATAAGGAGAAAGTATTTGGCAAATTTCAAACCTGTTTTAACAGTTTAGGATGAGAAGAACCTTGTGTTATCACAATGAAGGCTGTATGAGGAAAACTACCAGTGCACAACATACTCAATGGTGAAATACTCAGCAGTTTCCTTTGGAATCAGGTGCAAGGCTCAGATTCCCACCTTCACCATTTCTCCTCAGCATAGTACTTGAAGTCTTCTCCAGACAAATTAGACAAGAGGAAGTAATAAAAGATACTCAAGTCAAAGTAAGTAGTAATATCTGTTTGTAGACAACATGATAATATATACAGAAAGTATTTAAACATTTAACAGGAAACTTACAACTAATAAGGAAGTTTGACAGAGTTTCATGATATCAATTATATATACATATGTGTGTATATATCCACTATAAACAGTGCCAAGACCAAAGTAAAAAATTAATCAGACTTCATTGAGCATTTACTTGTCACTAAAATGGTTCAGGGTCTGTATTCCTCAAAACATAATGAAAATATACAAAAGAAAATATACAAATAAAAAATAACCAATCTCAGATAATAAAGCTCTGAAGAAATTGCAAACAAACAAACAAACAAAAAAGCAAAAAAGCAGAGGAAAAGAGGAGAGGAGAGGAAAGGAGAGGAGAGAAAAGGAGAGGAGAGGAGAGGAGAGGAGAGGGGAGGAGAGGAGAGCTCACCATTTGAGGTAAGGTGGTCTGTTGTAAGTGAATAGTATCTTGCTCTGTTTGCTGCCAGAATAATGTGTAGAAGAAAGAAGGAGCCACATGGAGATATAACTCTAGGCAGAAGAACCCCTTGAAAATATTTGGAGGAAAATATGCTGTGATTTAGTAGGAAATATTGAAATGATCTAGGTGACTCAGGGTAGCTGAGCTCTCATGAGACTTTGTATAATAATGTTTAATGCTCGGTGGATTTCTTTTATCTGATTGGCACTTTAGAAAGACATGTTGGCTTCTCAGAGAATAATGGAGTTTTTATTCTCCAGGGAAAGTAGATGGATTAGTTAGGAAATTGTCTTTCCCAGACAGGAGTTGATGTGTGAGTGGGTCTTATCACATTGGAAACAGAGAAGTTGGTTGAGTTTGGAAAAGTCTTTGATGGCAAAAGAGGATTTGTGTAGGTAACAAAAAATTGTGGTTTGATAGAGGCACTGCCACGCCCACCCGTCTACTCCAGTTATGTCTGCAATATCGGGGGTAAAAGCCTGATTAAGGACAAGAGGCATTATGACTTCAAAGGGAGTTTGTGCCTCCTGGGTATTCAGTTAGTCGTTGGCATCTCCTAACTCAGACGTGTTCCAGATTAGTCTTTCCAATTGTCAACACACCTTCTTTTTCAGGCATAAAGGTACCCCAAGAAATGATTTGTAAATGGCTACAAAAGGGCATTGTCCCCTGGCCTGCACAACATTCCAATATGTCTTAATTTATTTCCAAGCTGTCCTTAGCTTGGAATTTCTCACAAGGAATCTGCCTTATCAGATAGGATGTCCTCAGAGTTAACAACAGAGGTCAGGCACATAGAATTCTCAGGGCAGTCCCACAGAAGGCAGAACTGTTTTACATACTAGAGAATAATTGAAGGTCTTCCCTCACTTAAGAGCATTAGCAGGAACTGTTAGACTGGAACTTCCTGGTGCTTGCCTCCAGCAGACCCAGAGAATTAGCATGGGAATACCAAAATAGCCCCAGTGGGGAGGGCACCACTGCTCTTTTGCCCACTTCACACCTGGATACTTGATCCTACTGACCTTGATGTGACTGTCACCTGCCTACGTGACTTTTGTCATTCGCCCTGTTTTCTGTATATCATATAAGCCTGGTTTTCACTTTGTACAGGGGAACTGACTAGAACTAGAACTTAGATGGACTAGGACTTAGATTCATACAGTCTGCATCCCCCCAGGCCCAGAGCTCTTGGGCCTGGGGGGTGCAGCACCTGTCCAGAAGAGGATGCTGCTTTACACCCAGTGTGTTTTAGGTGGCCTCAGATGTACCTCAACTGCTGAGCTGCCAGGTTTCCCATTTCTCTTTTGCAATGACTGTAAAAGCCTCATGCCATTTTAAAGAAATACATTCAGATTCAGCAGACCCTTGTGTCGACTCTGTCAGTCATTCACCAAATTGTTGCCCACCTGACCAGAACTCTCATCCCGCGGAAAATGAGATCTCCATAACGAACCTGGTCCGTGGCAAGGGACCAATCATAACTTCAAGGCTTTTTGGTCTCAGAAATGAGTGAAGAGCAGTGGTATTTTAAAAATAAGTAAGATTCTGGGGGACGTATAAGGGAATTAACAATTAGTTTGAAATCAGAAAATTCACAAGCAGATGAATCTTCAGCTTAGGAATGAAGTCAGGTATGAAGATGTTGATATGCTAATTATCATGCAAAAGGATAGAGCACCAAATTATTCCACTGAGAGAAGTGACAGAGAAGAGGGACATAAGAGAGCAGTGGAAATTATAGTGCCATATCCTAAGGAGGAAAACATTTGAACAGAAAAAAATAAACAAGTAATACTGGAAGTGTGATAGATTTTTGTCTCTTCAAGAATTCATAGATAACTGAGGTGAAAGTACCATGTAAACTCTAAGGTGCTATTCAAATGAATGATAGCCACTGGGTGCCCTTGGGGATTTGTAATGAATTAGTTGCTATAGCTTAAAATGGAGAAGGCAAGATACTACCCAGATTCCAGTAGAGGAAACAGCCATAAGCTCAGAGGTCTCCTGAGTCCAAGGTCCAATGCAGGATCTACAGGCAGCTTAGTGAATGTTACCCTTCTCTTTTTCTTCAGGAGTCTAGGAATTTCTTACATATATCCCAAGGAAATAGATCATTGTAAAGAGAAGGACTTGCTTCTACTCTTATGGTGGAAGAATAAGAAATTATGTGTTACCATTCTCATTGCAATTGCAAAATTCTTGACAAAAAGAACTTAAGAAAGAAAGGGTCTATTGTGGTTCACAGTTCAAGAGTATAGTCCATCATGGTAGGAAAAGCATGGTGGCAGGAGTATGGAATAACTATTCACATTACATCCTCACAGGAAATAGAGAGCAGTGAATGCTGGTGCTCAGTTTACTTTCTCCTTTGTATTCAGTCTAGGATTACAGCCCATGGAATGGTGTCATGCACTTAGGGTGCATCTTCCTGTAGCAACCCAAACAGAACTTACTGGACAAGCATGCTTAGAGGTGTATCTTCTAGGTGATTCTAGGTTCTGTCAAATTGACAGTCAATATTAAGCATTACAGTGGTGCCCAGTCTGAGGCTGTGCTTGCTGAGTTAACAAAAGGAGGCAAGCTCATTTGAAACTCAAAAAGTGCATGGAACCAATCTGTTTCACTAGTGCTCTCTATTGTCCTTGGACATAGATGCTAGTCTGGCCTCGGACCTTGACGGTTAAAGGTCAATAGTATAATCTTCAGGAATGTGTTCAATGGCAAGGAGAGGATTTGTATTTCTATGTAAGAAATGTGAAGTGGGCTCCAAATTAATTCATTTTACTTACTTCCAGCAACCTCTGAAACCTCTAGCATCAATCTGTTGACCAGTTATGCTTTGACTACTTTTGCCAGTGCAGAAATAGAACATTTTAGTTCTACTAGGCTCCTCTCTAGAAAGACACATCTCTCTTCCAACTTTATGCTTAGTTGATACATCCCTATAGACTCAGTTCAACTGAATTCTTCTGAGCCACCTATCATTGGCATCATAGTAGCTCATGATCAAAAGTGAAGATTTGCAAAGCTTAGCTATTTGAAGTAAAGATAAAAGACTGGTTGGATGCAACATCACTACCTAAGTGATAATTAGAAACCATTCATTGGCTGATTGCGTCCACACTGTGATTACTGTGTGTTTAAAGAGAACCTGGTCTGAACCACATTTCCTAGTGGAGGATGGAGCTCAGGATGAGCTCCAGAGGCCTCAGGCCTGACATGAGGAGCTGCTGGAATAGCATCAGAGACCTTGCCTTGTCTGCTGCCACTGAAGGTGCAGAGCTCTCCCAAAATGAATTGGGGGATCCCCTGTGAGGCTACCACAGGCTACAAGATGATAAATACCATGGGTACCTTGGTGTCCAATTGGACCTTCATGCCAGGGGAACTTATATATTGAAATGTTATGTATTTACTATGTTTAAGATATATGACATCTCATTGAGTACAAAGAATAGGGGTGGATGTAAAGAATTATATAACCTCAATACCCCCCACCCTCAATTTTATCCATAAAAAGAGGACAGGCACAACCACACCATCATGAAATAAAGGAATAGATTAGAAGAAGGGATGAGGTCAATACTAGGGGCATAGGCAGTCAGGACACTGTAGAGAATGATAGACTTGGAGTGGTCTTGTTTGTTTCTTACCATGAGTACAAGGTTAGTAGATGTGCAGATTATGGGGCTGAAAATAAACATTCCTAACCAGGACTTTCTCCTCCCTTCAGGAAGATGCATACACACACACACACACACACACACACACACACACACACACACACACACAGAGAGAGAGAGAGAGAGAGAGAGAGAGAGAGAGAGAGAGAGAGAGAGCCCATTTTGTCCATTACTAATGATTCTGACCTTCATTGGTCTAGGTTTCTGAATAAACACTGACTACAGGCTGAGGCAGGAGTTGGGCTTAGGAAGACTGCCAATATGGGATGCACAGCAGCTTTGGAGACTGAAAATTGAGAATTACCTCCCATTAGTAATACCTTGACAGCAAAGATGAAAAGGTTCCCAATCTACAGCCTCTAGAATACATATGCTTATGCAGAACTGAGCGTGATATTGGAATTTCATTTAGATGATGCCTGGCAGCCTCTCAGTACTGTGCTTTGTGGGTTTGACCTGCTTTTGTGTGGTGACATATGATTGACAGGATACTTCAAGATGAGTTTTGTGAGGTTGCAGCCATGAGAGTGTTCATGCTTCTGAACATGATTCTCAACATGTCTGTCTGCATAGTAACACTTCTTGTGTAGCTAGACTGATAGTTCCTGCCACTTAACTGTATAGTGGTAGCACCAGGTCCACATGGCAGCCAGAATTTGAAATAAATGAAGATGTTGGGAGATTTCAGAAAATTTTTGAAGAGCCTCTAAAGCCAGGGGCAGACAAAGGTTGTATTAGGTACTTTTCCATTGTAGTAAAATACCACAACTAAAAGCAGCTTAAGGGATAGCTTATTTTAGCTTACTGTTCCAGAGGACGGAATGTCCCCAGCAGGGAAAGCACGGCAGTAGGAGCAGGAAATCGAAAGTTCACATCTCAACCATGTAGGAAGTACAGACGGCCAGAATTGAAAGTGGCATGAAGTCATTGTTTTTGTTGGTTTGTTTGTTTGCTTTTTAGTATAAAATAGAGTTTGTTTAGGGAATGGGGAGGGGAGTTAAGAGGGTATCAGAGGCAGAGAAAGGTAGAGAGAAGGAGAGAGTAGAGAAGTAGAGGCCAGGCATGACCACATGGAGCAAGGGGGAAAGGGAATGGAGAGGAAGGGGCAAATGGGAAGCAAGAGTAAGAGAGACAAGAGAAGCAAGAGCAAGAGTGAAGTCTTTGTTTTTAATAACTAAGTAATACTCCATTGTGTAAATGTACCACATTTTCTGTATATATTCCTTTGTTGAAGGACATCTGGGTTCTTTCCAGCTTCTAGCTATTATAAATAAGGTTGCTATGAATATAGTGGAGCCTGTGTCCTTATTACATGTTGGAACATCTTCTCGGTATATGCCCAGGGGTGGTGTAGCTGGGTCCTCAGGTAGTACTAGGTCCAATTTTCTGAGGAACCACCAAACTGATTTCCAGAGTAGTAGTACCAGCTTGCATTCCCACCAGCAATGGAAGAGTGTTCTTCTTACTCCACATCCTTGTCAGCATCTGCTGTCACCTGAGTTTTTGATCTTATCCATTCTAACTGATGTAAGGTGGAATTTCAGGGTTATTTGATTTGAATTTCCCTGAATGACTGAGGATGTTGAACATTTATTTAGGTGCTTCTCGACCATTCAAATTTCCTCAGTTGAGAATTCTTTGTTTAGCTCTGTACCTCATTTTTAATAGAGTTATTTGATTCTCTTTATTCTAACTTCATGAGTTCTTTGCATATATTGCATATTAGCCTTCTATTGGATATAGGATTGGTAAAGATCTTTCCCTAATCTCTTGGTTGCCACTTTGTCCTATTCACAGTAAGTCCTTTGCCTTACAGAAGCTTTGCAGTTTTATGAGGTCCCATTTATAAATTCTTGATCTTAGAGCATAAGCTATTGGTATTCTGTTCAGGAAATTTTCCCCTAAGCTCACATGTTTGAGGCTCTTCCCCACTTTCTCTTCTATTAGATTAGTGTATCTGGCTTTATGTGGAGGTCCTTGATCCACTTGGACTTGAGCTTTGTTCAAGGAGATAAGAATGGATCAATTTGCATTCTTCATATGTACTGCCAGTTGAACCAGCACCATTTGTTGAAAATGTTGTCTTTTTTTTCCATTAGATAGTTTTAGCTTCTTTGTCAAAGATCAAATGACCATAGGTGTGTGTGATCATTTCTGGGTCTTCAATTCTATTCCACTATCTACCTGCCTGTCTCCATACCAATATCATACAGTTTATCACTACTGCTTTTAAAAACTATAACTTCATGAAATTTTTGGGCAAATGCATGGAACTAAAAAATATCATCCTTAGTGAGGTAACACAATCACAAAAAAACACACATGGTATGCACTCGCTGATGAGTGGATATTAGCCCTAGAGATAGGAATACTCAAGATACAGTTCAAAGATGACATGAAGCTCAAGAAAAATGAAGACCGAAGTTTGGATCCCTCGATTCTTAAGCATCATGTCTGCTTGGACACTGCCATGCTTTCTATCTTAATGAACATGGACTGAACCTAAAAGCAAGACAGAATTAAATGTTGTCCTTTATAAGAGTTGCCTTGATCATGGTGTCTTTTCACTGCAAGGAAAGCCTAACTAATACAGAGAATTATAGGAAATGTCCTGACAACTTCTGTATTTGGTGCCAACACTAATTATTGTTTTATAATTTTAAACCCAATCCAGGGTTTCTACTCTGCTTTTGATCATTCAATTCCCAGATAAAAGATATACAACTTTTATTATTTTCAACAAACCTTAAAGAACACAAGAGATGGATATATATCTACCTTCTATGACATTGAATCCACTTTCCTATTGATAATCACTGGTTGTTACTTACTGTGTTTCACCTGGGCTATTTTTAACTCCAATTGGCCATCCCTCAGGGCCATGTTTTCTTGACTACTAACCCATTGCAGCTCTGTCTTCCTCCTTTCTTCTTTCTTTCTTCTTCCCTCGTGGTTTTTCTTCAATCCTTACAGATCCAGGGACCCTCAATCCTGCCTATGTCTCTTCTGTCCAGCTATTGGCTCTTGGCATCTTCATTTACCAATCAGAAATAACTTGGTGACAAGATCACATAGCATCACTTGGGTTTATGTGTAGATTCTCTTTTTGGAGCAACTAGGTCTTGGAGACCCCACACTTAGCATTATAATTCAAAGCAAAAGACCAGACTTCAACAGGTTATTCATGATATAGGCACCATTTCCCTAGTAAAACCCAGTTATCTTACATATATAAGTTTTCCAATTTATCAGGAGTTCATAAGAAGGCATTAATCCCTCATCAGGTCTGACTCAGGAGAAAAGTAGAGGTGGGACATGGAGAGTGTTAGCACTCCAAGTCTAGTGCTCTTTTTCACGGATGCAAGCCTGTTGTCCCTACTTCAATCACCATGTAATGCTAACAGGAAAAACCTTCTCTCATAGTGATAGGTGGTCTCCCCACCAAAGAAAATCTGAACAGACAACTGGCATCTCTAAGACTGCTCAAAATGTTTTAAGTGTGTGTGTGTGTGTGTGTGTGTGTGTGTGTGTGTGTGTGTGTGCACGTTCACACAAGTGCATTTTGCAAGATTAATAACTATAATGATGTCATAATGAAGCTCTTCAGAGAATTTCCACATGAGTCTCCCTTACAGAATGATATCCTTTCGTAGCAATTACTATCTTTATTAGAACAGCTGAAACTACTTGAGAGATACACTCACCATCTAAACTCCCAGTGTTCTCTTAAAGGGGACAGAGGTGAGGATGCACATTAGACCTCCACCTTATATGTCCCTGGAGCTCTTTCTATACCTGATTCCCAATTTTTCATAATTCTGCCCTAGTTTCACATGCTCTCATGGTCCCAGGAAGTAATATAGCATATAGAAGGTACAGGATCAATAGACAAGAAGGATCTCATCTTTCAGCTCTGGAGCTATTACCATCTATTCTTGTGTGAAACTTCTGTGATGAGGCTGCTTTGGGCTCACACAGAATCCTGTATGTAACCCATCATCCATGTTTTGTAAATAAGTCCAATAAACACATTAACTTGCTAAGTTGGACTTTGGTTCAGTTGCTGAAATGGACTTTTATTATTTATACTATGTGGGTAAATTTACTAATCTGAAGTCTCTCCATATCTCAGCCCACTGCTCTGTACACAGCTGCAACTTCATGAAGAGTACTCTGCAGTGGAAGTCAACAGAGACTTCATTAGCTGCCAGCAGATAGGCTGCAGCAGTTTTTAATAGGTAAGAAAGGTAAGAAAGCAGATCCCAGCATTGTCTGAGTCCTGGACTTCACACTCTTCTAACCCACATTATCTTTGTATGATGTGCCTGAGAAGATAGTCAAGAACAGGACCATCTGTAAAAAAAGGCCAAGAGGTCAAAAGGTCTATCAAAATTGAAACTGTTTGCTCTACAGAAGTCAAAAGAGACTCTTTACCTTCAATTTCAGACTTGCTTTTCTTCTCATATCTTTCTAGAAACTAAGGTGCCTTTTCTATCTGTTTTCTCCACCTGTGACTTTCATGCTATGATGGATTGTGCCTTCTCAGTGTGTAAGCCAAAGTAAATCCTTCTTCTCTCAAGCTTCTTCTATTTGGTACTTTTTCACTGTGATGAGAATCTTCTTCAGGGTTTTTATTATTGGTGTTCAATATGCTTAACAAGTAGAGAAAATAAACCAGCAAACCCTACAAACCCTGAAATGAATGTGATCATGGATAAGAACCCACAACCACTATGTTACTTAACAGCATCATCCATAACTACATTCTAAATATTTATCCTTACATCTATAGCTAATTGTAGTTCTCACTCATAATCAATGCACCCTTTCTTTACAAAAAAAGACCATTAAGAAAACAATTAACAACAACTGGGTGTTATTTTAGCTCTTGCTAAGGAGGTATCTGCTATTTCTGCTATACTAGGAACTCAGTACTATAGACATATCATTCTACTATAGCAGGAACTTGGTTTTATAGGGTTACTCTTTACATTTGGGTCAAGAAAAGCATCTCTTCACTTTTAGAGATGCATGAGAGAAGAGAGTATCTTAATTGGTAATAGGTCTCTAGAAAAATGTGGGCCTATAATAAATACCTCATCTGGATGGAGGAGATCCATGAGCTTCTTACAAAGTTGGTCAGACATTGCTCATTGCAGAAAGTTTCATGTGAAGTTTGCCATGATAAAAAGCCAATGACTTGCAGTGACTGAGTCCCAAGGTATGAGGATTCTATCTGCCAAAAAGCAAGAAATCTTCATGTTGCTTGACAGGGTATTGTAAATATTCATTTCCACTTTGCTTCATTAAATTGGGGTTTCTTTTGTGAGCCTTAAATACATTGCATAATACAGGAGGAAGAGACTAGGAGGAACACTTACAGTGAAAACAGAAAACCATGAAAGCCCTGAGTATTAACTTCGAGTGGAATACTTTGGTCCTGAGTTAGGGTGAGTATTCACTAAAGTAAACTATCTTGGAATCCATATCTAAGCTTGCTGATAAGAAAATGGTTAAAGCAGCCTAAAATCCCTTCCTTCTGTCTTGACAGAAAGATTTCCTGTGCTCAAGAGGCTCAATAAGAATCAAAGAGTCATTGTTCCTGGGTAGGGATGAAGGCTACCCATATCATTTCCTGAACTCCACTAAACAGTGTCACACAGAAACAATGAGATAAGGTACTGGGAGACCACATTCTTATATCCCCAGCCCCAGAATGCATAATTATAGTAGATGTACTTAGAAGTTGGCAGAATTTTCACATTACTTCATTGACCTGTGAAGTGGGGGCTATTTTGGTTGGAAAGGCTAAATGGAAGCTTTTAGAGATAACTTTAAAAGCCATGTGATGAGATTTGGTATGTTGCTATGTATTGTAATGCTAAATATTGGCCCCCCAAATCTGGCTGCCCTTGACAAGGACATCCTCAGAGACAAAGAAATCCTTGTGTATTATCAACTGATGCTGTGTAATATTGTGTCCCACAATATTATAGTTATACTCGATTGATCAAAAAAGATGCCTACAGCTTGTAGCTAGGTAAGAGAGGTAGGTGGGGTTTCAGTTCCTGGGTTTGGGGTCTGAGGCAGAGACCATGGGAGGAAAGAGAGAGAAAGAAGAAGATACCATGGAATATAAGAGCATGGTCATGAGACCTGGCTAATCAGAGTAGGAGCATCCCAGGTGGAACATGTAAGGGTTACTGACAGGGGAGTAGACAAAGTAACATAGAGGGTTGACATTTGCCCAGTTTTTAATATTTTTAAGGCTTATTATAAATATAAAAGTTTTCTGTCTTTTATTTGAGAACTAAATGGTCAATGGTGGGGTAGAAACACACAAATTATATTTACTACAACATTTTGGTTCCCAGCGTGTGGCAAGATCTTAACCCAAATTGAGATTTCCCCTTTCTGAATAAAAGGTACACTGCCGCTTTAAGATGAAAGACATGACGACTTGTAGGAAGGTAGAGACAAATGGTTCCTTAACTAAGTTGGTCCTTCCCCCAACCTTGTAGAATTGCAGACAAATGTCACATGATTCCAATGGGTCAGAGAGTCAACTAAATTATAGCTATGTGGAAAGAATTTTGATCATCTGTTCTCCCACAAAATATCACATTAGGTCACTATAATTAATGACATTATCTGTTTGGAATAAATAAGCATAATTTATATTATGTTGCCTCAAACTAAGATCTGATCAATCAGAAGTTAATATTGTTGAACTCACTGATCTTATTTTAACCAGTCTTCCAGAACATTCTTACCTGTCCTAAATTCTGAAAGTAACTGAAGAATATAGGTCCCTTAATGACTTCCTTAATAGTTCTATGCCTCCGGAACATGGAACAAGAACCTCAGAAGCCTGTGTGTCTTAGTGTACAGCATATAATTATGGTAACAGTTTCACATCTTGCTGGCTCCAAGCCCTCCCTTTGCCTTTCTATGGTGAGTCCTATAGGAGAACAGACTAAACATTCAGCTCTTTTGCTTTTACCATTTTCTTCACTTGATCTTAGCCAAAAGTCCAAGAAGTGATTTACCATTTTCTTTATGGAGTTGACTTGGGTAAAAAATGAATAGAAGAAAAAGCCTCGCAAATCAAATCTTGTGTTTACACAATTGTCAAGATGTGATCAAGTTTGGTGATTTTGAACATAAATTTTGAAACTGATTTGCTTGGAATTCAATCCAAGTTTACCAATGATTAGTTAGTTATGTTGGTGTGTTAGGTTTTTGTTGAGTTAGATGTACATCTTTAAGATCTGGACTAATAATACATAGACTAGTAATACTGACTTAAATCTAGACATATTTGGGAAAACAGAAGCTAAATTGAGAAAACAATCCTACCAGATTTTCCTGCAGTCAAATATATAATATATTTGGTCAGGTCATTGGCAGTGCCACTCCTGGACAGGTAGTCCATGTTGTACAAGAAAGAAGGCTGAGCCAACCGTGAGTGAGCAAGTCAGTTAGCAGCATTTCTCCATAGATTCTGCTTCAGTGCCTGCCTCCAAGGTCCTGCTTCAGTCCTTAACTTGGCTTCCTTCACTGAACTGTGATGTGGTAAATGTAAGTAGTGGGACTCAGGAATCACCACAGAAACTATATGGGCACTGATCTCAGTTAAGCAAGAATAGTTTATTAAATGCATACCCCAAGACTGATCAGGACCTCAAGAAAGGACTTGGAACCTAATTGTGGTACCAGTCTTTTGTTAAGGCAGGATTTTTTATATGAAAAAAAAAAAACAAGTTCAGAACTTCAGAAGGCAAGGGTGGAGACAGTACTACGTTTTGGCTAATAAGACAGAGTATTATCAGATAGCCTTTAAGCTGATAGGTCCAGTGTGAGGCAAGAGGGGTGGTGGTCGAGTGGTAAACAGGGAATTTTCAGAGCACTGCGATAACAGAGCATGAGTATTACAACCCTAACTTTATGGTCTTTTAGGAGAATTTTTCAATATCAGCTCTGGATAATTACTTCTGTAAGTGGAATCTGAGAACCTGAACTCAATTTTACTTTATGAGCAAAATGGAGATTGTTCTTAACATTCAGTATCCTTCCATGTTCTTAACTCACTGTATAATATCTAGGAGGTCATATCCCCCCCCCCCCCAATACTTCTTCAGCTTGGGACAGCCAACTGACAGAACTCTTGTAATAAGCAGTCAGGGAACATTTGGTTTCTTAATCAAAAATTCCTTTGTCTTCAAAGTATCTCTTTCTTGAATGTGATGTAATGTCCAAGGCCATGACTACCATATTATGAACACAGAGGGAGGAATCGCAGAAATGGAGAAAATTAGGTCTGACAGTAATGACCTATCACATATACCCAGAGACTTTATATATGGAAAAAAAATCAACTATTGATTTAAGTTATGGTGGGTTAGTGCTCCCTAAACCAGCTGCTAAAAGCATGTCTGAGCACTGGGCATGTACCTTCCCTCAGCCTTGACCTTTCATTTCTTCTGCTTCTAGAGCTGTCCTTGAGTTGGGGTATCAGTGTTTTCTTCCCTGTCTCCTGCATGCCTTGGCAAGCAATCTGGGATTGTTTCTAAATAATAAAATAAGTTTCCCCATGTTTGAGAATCAGAGAGTATTTGTAATAGCTCTGGCTTTGGGTACCAAGTATATAGTTCGCATGGAATAATTTCCAACTTACTCAAAAATTCCTTTCCTCAAGGTACATATCCATTTGAGTATATGAGTCCAGATTAAGATAAATGATAGCTACTACATTGTTCATGGATGCTCCAACTACCACCTTCCTGCTCCTTTGAGACTAATAGCCAGCAAACAGTCACAAACTAGCCATACAAGCTCTGTGTAGTAAGCATCCTCCTGCTTATTTGGGTGATCATGTGGGTACCATTGTCTGACAGAGAAGGATGGGATTATCCATTCAGTGTTGTTACAGGAGTTGAGGACTCATTGATATAACCTTCTTGTGCATGGGTCAGAATTTGTCATATCATACTTGAGGAGTCTTTCCTAATCACTTTCCACAGGACCATGATTAAATCAAGGGGTAGCACCTCCTTCATTTCCCAAGGCTAAGTGGTTGTTATCTTGTAGGTCAAACCTCTGAACTGGGCAAGATCTCAAACATGAGATGAATAGTGTGGAGGATGGTGTCCATGCAGAAGTGGGAGCCATGTGATCATGGGCAGAATCAGTAGAAAGTACTTTTGGGGTCTGAATAGGTTTGGACCTTATAGACTTATGTGTTTGAATGCTTGTCCCACAAAGGGTGACACTATTATGAAGCGTGTCCTTGTTATAATAGGTGTGGCCTTGTCAGAGGAAATGTGTCACTGTGGGAGTAGGGTTTTGTGGTCCTATGCTTAATCCAGAAGCGCCAGTCTCTCTTGGTTGCCTTCGGATCAAGATGCAGTCCTTCTCCTGTACCATATCTGCCTATATACTGCCATGCTTCCTGCTGTGATGATAATGGATTAAACTTCTGAAACTCTAAGCCAGTCTCAATTAAATAGTTGCTTATGTGAAAATTGCCTTAGTCGTGATTTCTCCCCACAGCGATGGAAACTCTGAGACAGTATTCTTATCCTGAGACTCAGTTTACCTTTAGGAACTTCTTTTTAAGATAATCTTGCTTCTGACAGATTGTCTTTTTCTCTCCTCTGCCATGTCGTTTTAAAGAAACTAAATTTTCTGCTTTTGGGATGCTTGTCCTCCTAGTCAGTTGCCTTATTCAGCCATAATATGGGGGGGGTGCCTTATTGCAACTTGATATGCCATATTTGGTTGATATCCCTGGGAGGTCTGCATTTTTCTGAAAGGAAACTGAGCAGGAGTGGATGGGGAAGGAAAGATTAGGAAAAGATACTGGGAAGAGAGGAGGGTGGGGAAACTGCAGAAAAAAAAACCCTAAATATAAAAGAGAACAATTATAACTTATGGCCAAATATTTGAAAGTATTCAAAGAAGACTGAAGAGAAGAAAAGAAAAGAAGAGAGAAAAACAAGAGAGAGAGGAATGAAATAATTATAAAAGCCCAACAATTTTCAACACGAAAACTGAGGTAAATACTTTAATGAAAACTCAAACTAAAATAAAAAAAAAACCTCAATAAGTCAATTTAAGACCTCTTCCAAAAGCCTTATCAGCAGAATTTTGAAAAATACATTTTGAATAGAGATTCAAGGATGAAAGAAAAGCAAAGGAATTGGATGACTCATTAAAAGTTAATGACAAATTAAAAAAAATAAAAACCAACAACATGAAGGTATCATGGGAGAGTTTTGGGAAATCATGAAAGACTTAATCTTCAGATTATGGAAATAGTAGTAGTAGCAGAAGAGTATTCAGGCAAAGGTATAGAGAATACATTTAGTATAGTAATAGAAGAAAATTCCCTGAACCTAGATGTTGTGGAAAGCCTTGGAATTGTTTGAATTTTGATGCTAATTCCGCACTCCTGAGAAGTGCTGTGAACATGAAATGAGTCACGTATTCAGGTGACTTCTTGTGAACCATCCCCTAATGAATAAAGGAGCCAATCACTGGGCCTTCCAGGTTGGACAGAGGAAGAGAGAAAGCAGGAGAGAATTATATCCTTTTGGACTGGGGTAGCATGAGATCAAGATGTAATTACTTGTGTCTCCGTGTTTCAATGGAGGATCTGTCAGGATTCGCCATCAGAAAATTTAGATCTAATAAGGCTTACGAGATTAGGATTTTAGTTGTTGTGCACAGCAATTAAGTTACCATTGTTTCTGAACTAAGTTTATGTTGTATTTTCTTTCATTCAGTGGCTCATCCAGGTTCAAGAGTGAAAGGTATGGCAGCAAACCATGGTTTTGCCATATGTGCATCACAAAGGCCATGGGGGATTTGAAGCACAGGGTTGGCATGGTAGGGATCCACCAGTGGGAACCTAGTGAGCTGGGTGGAGAGATTATGGAGTTGTGAGTCAGAGTCTCCACAAAATAAAAACAGGTTGGCCATTGCCCTCCAGTACATGGCCAGCCAGGCCACTGGAGGAGAGAATAGCTGGGTGTAGCACCAGAACTTGCTGTTCTCTTTTAATATTTCCCACAACACCTAGAGAATGAGATATTCATCCAGGAACAAGAGGCCTATAGAACACCAATAGACAAGAGCAAAGAAAAAGTACTCTATGACATCATTAAAATATTAAAAACATAGAATCAAGAAAGGGTATCAAAAATTGTGAGGCAGAAAAGTCAAGTCACTTTAAAAAATAGTCCTACCTGATAATCTGACAGAAAGCTCCTGAAAAGGTATATTTCAAGATCTGAAGAACCACAACTGCCAACCAAGACAGTTATACCCAGCAAAACTGTCTATTAAAATTTAAGGAAAAAATACAATATTCCATGATAAAAATACATTAAAGAAATTTATAACCACAAAGTCACTCTACAGCAGATGCCAGAAAGAATACTTTATTCAGAAGGATAACTAAGTTGTCACAAGGAACAAATAATGGCAAGAGATTATAAAAATAAAAAGAGATGTAAGAAAATATTCCAAAATCAACAAATGAAAATAATTTTTAATAAATCTGAATATTAGTGGCCTCAATTCTCACATAAAATGACACAGCCAAACTCTAGTAGTTTGAATTAAATGCGTCCCCCCCCCACACACACACATACAAATAGGCTCATATATTTGAATACTTGGTTCCCATTTGGTAGAAATGTTTGGGAAGGATTAAGAGGTATGGCCTTGTTGGAGGAGGTGTGTCAGTACAAAAGGTTTTATCTAGTCTAATTTTTGACAAAATAGACTTTAAACCAAATTAATCAGAAGAAATAATGAGGAACATTTCATACTCATTAAAATAAAAAAATTACAAATATCCAAAATCAAGGACTTATTAGGATACAAGGCATGCATTAATAAATATAGGAATATTGAAATAGCTAATGCTTTATCATAAAACAATGGCTAAAGCATGATATCAACAGCAGTAGGAACTATGGAAGGTTTAGAAACTCACAGAATATAAACAAAACATAAATGATATGGTTCAAGAAAGAAATCAGAAAGGAAATTATACATTTCCTAGAGTCAAATTAAAATCACAACACAACATACCTAAATATGTGGGACACAAAGAAGGTAGTCTTGGGAGGAAAATTTTATGGTCCCAAGTGCTTACATTATAAAAAAATAATTGAGAGTTCTAAAATTAATTACTTAATGATGTGCCTGAAGGTCTTGGAAAAACAAGAACAAACAACACCAAACCCAAAAGTAAATGGAAAGAGATGTTCAAAATCCAAGCTAAATTAATGAAATATAAACAATAAAAAATTACAAAGATTCTATGAGATGAAATTATGATTGATTGAGCTTACCAAAATAGAAGCTTACCAACACTGTCAAAGTTTCAGTCAAATTAATCAAAAGAAGAAGGATCCAAACTAATAAAAATCAGAGATGTTAGTAGTGATATTATAACTATACCAAAGATAGTCAGAGAATCATAAAGACATACTTTGAAAAAATGTATATATTGCCACACCCACTCCAATAGAGTCTGTGTGACAAGTCCAAAAGCTTGGCTGCAGTCCTGAGGTGAAAAGTTTCAAGGAAACTGGTCTCCTGGAAGTCTTTGGTGTGCCCTAACACAGATCTGGTCCAGATAGTCGATGGAGGGTTTTATGTGCTTTCTTTCTGTATTGTTTTATTATAGGGATAGAGGTGCCCCAAAGGAATGATTTGACTAATAGTCAAGTTAGATTGGATGTTGTTCCCTGGCCCCTACCGGTGTTCCAACACCCTAGTCAATGCTGAGCCGACCCTTGGCTTGGAATTTCGTAAAGCATGTTACTTATTCAGACAAATTGCCTTCAGCATTGTTAGAGTGATAGTGGGAGAAATCCGGCATTGCAGTTTACTGGATAAGAGTTAATAGTCCCAGGGCAAGTTCAATAAAGTAAATTTAGAATTCGCATTACAGTCACGTTTGACAGACTACATTACATAATAGAAGAAAGCTGGTGGGCTCCTCTGGCAAATGGAGATCCCCCACAAATACTTAGAATTACAGCCAAGTCACTCCCAGGAGATAGAGTAATGTATTATTCATGAAAGGTTAGCAAGAATGAGACCCCCTGGTGAATACTTCTGATAGCCCAGAAGATTAGCATAGTTGGGTGTTTGCCTAGGGCTGGCTGGTAGTGGGTTATACAATAGACTAGAATGGGAACTATTCACACTTGGCTGCTAAGATCAAGCTGATGTTAGATGGGACTGACTTTGTTGTGGCCTGTGTGTAAGCCTGGTTCCTGCCAATTACCTTGACTGTTGTGTTGTGTTGTCTGACTTCCTTTTTTTATTTTTTTGTAATGACCATAAAAGCCTGATGCTTTGAAAAATTACACTCAGATCCAGCATTCTCTTGTGTTCATGCATGTTTGTTTCTTGTCAACTCCTTGCCCACCTGAGTACCAGAACCCTGATTCTCCCCGGGTTGAGGGACTCTGACTGGGTCGGCCCATGGCAATATGTATTTCACTAAACTTGAAAATCAGAATGAAAGTGTAAATTTCTGGATATATATGATCTTACAAATCTATATCAGTAAAAATTATACATCAGACCCACAGAATCCAGTGAGATAGATGAAACAATCAAAACCTTTCAACTAAAGAATGCTCAGGTCGAGATGAATTTAGATCAGAATTCTAGCAGACCTTCGAAGAAGGATTAAGATTAACATTATTCAAATTACTTTGTAAAATAGAAAAAAGAAGAAACATTTCCAAATTCTTTTTTATAAATACATTATCCCGATAAACAACCAAACCAAGACTTTTCAAAAAGACATAATAGAATAATATTTCTGATAAATATGGATGTAAAATTTCTCATTAAAATACTTGCAAATAGAATTTAAGAACATAAAAGATGTTTCACTTTATTAAGTTGGCCTTATTACAGTGTCAACACAAGTAAATCAACAAGTACAACCCATTGCAAAGGGGATAATCTCATTAGATGCCAAAAAGGGCTTTGAGAAAACACAAGGTCTTTTCATGAGCATAGAGAAAACATATAAACATAATAAAGGTAATGTACAGAATGGCCACAATCGACTTTTTGATAAACAGTGAAAAATTCAAAGTATTGCCATTAAAATCAGCAACATGACAAGTAAGTGTACTCTACCCCTTCTGCTTGCTATCATGTCTGAAGTCCTAAAATAAGTTAAATGAAGGAAATTCAGGAGATACCAGCAGGAAAGTTTGTATATATAATCATTTGAAATAATTCTACATATACAAAACTAATTTAAAAAATTAGTTGTCTTTCTATAGGCAATTGACAAAAATACTAAGGAGGAAATAAGGAAAATAATACTACTTAAATAATAAAAATCCCCCCAAAATATTTTGGAATAAATCTAATTTAAAAAGTAAAAGACTTGTTTTGTTATTGCTGTTGTTGAAAAGTATAAGCTGCAAAAAATGAATTTGAGAAAATACTAAAAAACAGAATGACATTCAATGTTCATAAATTAGTATGATTAATATTGTAAAAATGGCTCTACTACTGAAAGCAATGTAGAAGTTCAACACAGTCCTTATCAAAATTCCAATATAGCTCTTCACAGAAACTGAAAACATATTCTTAAATGTCACATGAAAACAGACAAGGTCCTAGATAGGCAAAACAACCCACTCTGAACAATCAAAGAACTGCTGGAGGTATCATTGCCCCTGATTTCATGTTATATCCCACAGTTATTTTAATGAAAGCAGCAAAAAAAAACAAAAACAAAAAAAACAAAAAAAAACAAAAACAAAAAACTGACAAATTGATCAACAGCATAGTATCGAGGACCCACATAGAAGTCCATTAAGTACAGTTGCCTGATATTTGACAAAGCTAAAAATATACTGTGGAGACAAGATACCATGTTTCTGGTCAAACAACTACTACATGTAGAAGAACCTAGATTCTTATTTCCCATCCTACACAGCTCACATCCAAATGGAACAAAGACCTTAACATAAGAACTGATACCCTGAATTTGATAAAGAGGAAATTCGGAAGTAAAGATGAACTCATTGGTACAGGAAAAGGCTCTCTGGACAGGAATTTAGTAGTTATATATAAAACTATAGGTCAGTGTCTGCTGTCAGCCGCTAACTGCATCCCAAGTATCATGCATACTGGGGCTTGTATCTGTGTCTCTCCTACTCACCTTTCACCATAAACATACACATCCCACTCATGCTTAACTGAATTAGTCTAAGAGCTGAGCTGGGTAAAGACTGTCACAGCTTTGCAAAATGAAGGTAATGTCACCTCTCTAAAGGTGGTAGAACTTGGGAGAATTGAGCAATTAAATGAAGTAGACTAAAGTCTCATCCAGTAAACAACTTTGTTCACAGCCTCAGACAATTTACACTCTGAGGATTAAGAAGATCACATGAGAAAAGTTCTTATTTCTTCAAACTGTATACAGCACAAGGATAAGCCATATATAACAAAAACCTGTATTTCCATAGAGACATATAAATGATAGTTTACACATTTAGATGAATAACAGCAGCAAACAATAATGAGTAATAAGAAATAAACTTACTCCTACTAACTACACCTGGGAGGATCTCAAAAACATTCCAAGAACAATTCTGTACTTTGAAGAAAATTGGGGTTACCAGACTCTTGTCTTATTTTCTAGGATAGTTTTTCATAAGCACTCAGAATTCTCACATGACTTAATTTTTGGACTGTGTTCCAGTAGATGTACTTTGTAAACCAGTTATAATATTGACTTAAGTGATGAAAATAACATTTTACAGTAGGATAGATAATACTGAGAGAAAAGTACACAGTGAGAAAAAGATACTGGAGTTTAATTAGCAGTACAAAGAAACGACTACAAAAATGATGTCCATGATGAGACACAGTACCCTGCCTGCCCTTCTCCAGCCTCTTGTTTTAGCAGTGGTTCTCCACCTTCCAAATGCTATGATCCTTTAATACAGATCCTCATGTTGTGGGGACCCCCAACATAAAATTATTTTGTTGCTACTTCATAATTGTAGTTTTGCTACTATTACGAATCATGATGTAAATATCTGATATGTAACACCTATCATAGAAACACATAACCAAAGAAAAAGAACTGAGATCATGAAGTCTGCACATATTATGGTAAAATATAGTTTTATATAAGAAAATGAAAGCTAAATATGAAAAGCATGAAGGCTTCGTTTGATTTATGTGTAGCAAAAACTAATGGATTCCTATTAAAACAAGCAAAATTTTGCCCAACTGCTAAAAGGAATGAGTTAATTCAGTTTGTAAAGAAAAGCGAGTACCCTCTTTCATTATTATCTTTTGCCCAATGGTCTCATTTCTTCTCTCTTGTCTTAGTCACACTCTTTCCCACTAAGGTACAGATTAAGTTACTTGGTGAAGTTTGGTCCTGAAAACGGCTCCCTTCCCAGCCCTGGGAATATAAACTCAAATCATATGATCAGCCTTGGAATATCAGCAAATGAGTCTTGGCTGTTGGAAGCAAATTTATTTTTTCTGCTTCAAAGAGTTTCAGATAATTTACAGCCTATAAATAATGGCTATGAAAGCAATGAAAGGTTAGATCATCAGCATCAATTAAAATCTCACAGTCTAAGCTGTCAATGAATCACTCGGTGTGCATGAATCCTTGGAGCACCTTAGCTGGTTTGTGCTTCAACAATGCTCTTACTTAATAGAGTCTTCAGAAAATGACGGTAGATTACTCTTTTTCTTTCTTCTACCACAAACATTACCTTGCCATCTTTCAGAGTAACTAAAATATTAAGTTTAACTAAATATTTACTGTGTCATATTTTAAAATGCTTCTAACTTCAGGACCTGCCAATTCAAATGGAACCATTTTAGAAAAAGAAAAAATTAAGCTTTAGTCACCTCACACAGACACAAACACACACACACAAACACACACACACACACAGTGACACACACAGAGAAAGAGAGAGAGGGAGAGATGAGTGCATGCTGCATACACTATAATACATACATACATACATACATACATACATACATACATACAT
>JADRCD010175729.1:0-10003 GCA_019843815.1 Montemys delectorum | reverse complement strand
TATATATATATATATATATATATATATATATATATATATATATATATGACATCAACAAACCAAACAATCTAATTTAAAAAATGGGGTATAGAGCTAAACAGAGAATTCTTGACAGAGGAATCTCTAATGGCTGAGAAACACTTTAAGAAGCATTCAACATTCTTAGTTTTCAGGAAAATCAAAATCAAAATGACTCTGAGATTTCATCTTACACCCATCAGGATGGCTAAGATCAAAAACTGAATTGTCAACTCATGCTAGTGAGGATGTGGAGCAAGGAAACACTCCTCCACTGCTGATGGAAGTGTAGACTTGTACAACCACTTTGGAAAATCAATTTTGCAGTTTCTCAGAAAGCTGGGAATAGTTCTACCTACCCCAAGAACCAACTATACCACTCCTGGGCATATATCCAAAAGGTGCTCCACCATCCCACAAGGGCACTTGCTTAGCTATGTTCATAGAAGCTTTAGTCATGATAGCCAGAAACTGGAAACAACCCAGACATCCCTCAACCAAAACATGGATAAAGAGATGTACATTTATACAATGGGATATTAGTCAATATTTGAAACAATGGCATCATGAAATTTTCAGGCAATATACACACACATGTTCATATACATGCACCCACATACACACTAAATAAAAATTTGTAAACAAAAAAAAACAAAAAAAAAAACAAAAAACAAAAAAACAAAACAAAACAAAACAAAAAAAACTTAAATGAAAAAAGTAAGACATTAATTCTGGTTAAGAAAGGAATCCAAAATGAGTTTTTGAAAAAGCAAAGATAAGATTTTCTGAGGCTCACCGCTGCGACCTGCAGGACTTAAACAACAGGGGTCTCAGGGAAGGGGGCAACAACGACAAGGTGGAATCAGGAGACACGAAGGAAGGAGACAAGACAAAAAAATCTGTTCAAGTCTCATTTACTCTAGGGAAACAAAGGGCTTAAAAAGCTACAAACCACAAAGGAATTGTTCAGGTGCATGGGCCAAACCGGTATTATCACTTGGTTATACATTGATGTAAATGAAATGTCCCCATTGTAAAATGTCCGGAAAGCTCCCTATTGTAAAATGTCCTTTTTTTTTTTTTTTTTTTTTTTTTTTTAATTGGTTTTTCGAGACAGGGTTTCTCTGGCTGTCCTGGAACTCCTGAGTCAATTATGGAAACAGAAGCAAGATAGTGGAAGAAACAAAAGAGTGAAGTTAATAGATGATGGCCCAGGGACAAGATGGAGGTTGAGATGCCAGGGGCTTTTGGGCCCCAACAAGTCCCCCTTTTTTGTATACAGAAACAAGGCATACTTAGGGTGGCAATGTCTGAATCAGCTTGGCCCTAGAGACTGTGCCTATCTTAGGTCAGAGAGGTTGCAAGAACAGTCATGCCCGGAACGGTCTGACCTGTCAGAGGAGGCACCCCATCAACTTAGTGGGATTCCCTGTCTTAGGTTGCCATTCATAATAACGGCAGTTTCCTCCTCTCCATTGTCTGTCACTGGCTAGCCAGTCCATCGCACAGGAAAGGTGAAGGGCCAAGCATGAGCTGGGTTATTTTAAGGGCCATTTGGTTTTTTTGTTTTGTTTTTTTCAAGTGAACAAGTTCCTATTTTATTATTGTTCTCTATTAAAAAATATTTTAAGATTTTAGTATCATTACATCAGTTCCCCTTCCTTTTTCTCACTCCAAGCCCTCTGATGTATCTTCATTTTCTTTACTTGTTGTTGTTTTTTTTCATTTTTTTATTAGATATTTTCTTTATTTACATGTAAATTTCTCCTTTTCCAGTTTCCCCTCCAAACAAACAAACAAAAAAACAAACACAACAAGAACAAATCCCTGTTGCCTTGCCCCTCCCCATGCCTGCCACCCCACCCTCTCCCACTTATTGGCCCTGGCATTCCCTTGCACTAGGGCACAAAATTAAGAGCCATTTGTAAGAATGTCATCAAAACCATCTTCCAGATCTCACATTACCAGCCAGTGGTAATGAATCTGCAAGGGCTGGGCCTTAATTGCATCTATTTGTCCCTTAATAAAGACCATAATTTTATTAAAAAGAAAAGGTCCTAGAGATAGTAGAGTTAGTAAGCCAAGCCCTGGGCCAAGGAAGGGGAGAAGGTAGAGCAGAAACCCATTCCAGGCGCTCCACATGGGGTTATCTTATCTAATTCTTATTGATGTTTTTGGATTTGGTTGCACACAATCCCAGACTTGCTTGCATAAAAACAGCACTTTTCCTGTAAAACCAAGCAGATACCTCCCTTGTAAGTAGATCTAGGCCATGTCTATTTTGGAGAACCACCTTGGCCAGGGAATCTACCTGATCCTGCAGATCTTTGACAATCTGGTAAACCATATTGACATCTTCTATCAGTCTTTGGAATAGCTTATTATAGGTATCTACAGCTACCCCTATGCCAGTCCAGCAGGTGGCAAAGGCTCCAGATATCCCAAGCCAGATTAAAAGGGGGATAAACTGTCTTGCCCTCCTATGCCTGGAGGAAAAGGTATCACAGCTGGGCAGGCTGATCTCCTGGGAGGATCTCAACCTAGTTGCACCTTGGTGGTACCCACACTTTGGGCTGTGGTGGGCTCACTCTCTGGGTTAACTGGGGTAACTGGGGTATCATGTGTGTTGCTTTTCCCCAGGACCACGAGGAAGCTACATCCCAGTGTGTCTGCAGTCAGGACACAGAAAAAGAAGATTGCTCACGTTCAGTGCAGCTTCTCCTTTTCACACAGCCCAGGACATCAGTCCGTAGAAGATGCCACCCACATGTAGGCAGGCTCACCCTACCCCAATTAATATAATTTATTTATTTATTTTTTAATGAAAAATATTTTATTTAAAAAGATTTTTTTAACCTCTAATCAATCACTAAATAATTCTTAATACTTTCAAAGACTGTCCATTATTCTTTAACATCACTGCTTTTGAGTTCTGCACACAACTGGACTAACTGTATACGTAATTTTCATAAAACTTTACTTTGTTCTTTTTTTTTTAAACTTTTATTGCATTATGATGAGAAAAGTTACATACTTCAATTTATCTGAATTTGTTAACATTTAAAAACATATTTTAAGTAAATAGAATTAAATCAAATTCTTGTTTCCCTTTTGTACCCCCACTCCTCCTAGAGACCCCCCTTCAATACCTACAATATCTTTTTGTCATATTACTTAAAGTTTATAAAATATTATAACAATACAAGTAAGTATTATAAAAGTTGTTTGATATAAAACAACAATCAATTTAACAGTCTAAGGTCTAAAGGTCTAAGAAAGTAATTTAAGGTACATAAAGATCTGAGAATTCGAAAGTTTAAATATACAAGTTAGAAAGTTATGACTGTTTCAAATTTCTTTCCTCTATACTATTGTTATACTAAAACTTTTAAAGTTCAAAATTCCAAGTTCAATCAATGAAGTTCTAATAAGCTAGTAAAGGACTTGTAGTGGCTATTCCTGGTTGTCAACTTGACTACGTCTGAAATGAATTACAATCCAGAATTAGAAGGCTCACCTGTGGCCCTAATCTGGAGGCTGAGAGATACAAGTGTCTGACCTGAATCTTGGCATGGAGACCTTGAGGAATAGTGGCTACGAATCCCACAGGATTAACATAGAAAGCTCTGTGAGTTCAAGGTCATCCGGGGTTAAAGGTGTGGTGGCACACACCTTTAACCTGGGCCACACTTTTTGCTGGAGACGTATATAAGGACATTGAAAGAAGGAAGGCTCTCTCTGCTTCGCCTGCTTGCCTTGTGGGACTGAGCAATTGCTGGATCCTTGGACTTCCATTCACAGCTGCTGCCGTGACTGTTGTTGGGAGTTGATTGTTGGGAGTTGGACTACAAACTGTAAGTCATCAATAAATCCCTTTACTACATAGAGACTACCATAAGTTCTGTGACTCTAGAGAACCCTAACTAAGACAATCTAAATTTTAAATAACTTCAAACATATTAACCGTATACTTCAAAATAATACATCTCTACTGGTATTTTCCTAAATGAACATAAATATATAAAGTCTTTTTGTTTGTTTTGTATTTAGTAGAGTTTAAAATCTTGGCTCTTACTGTGGAACAAGCCCAAAATAAGAACAAATTTTGGACATTGGATTTCATTGTAATAAGGCTACACTTCAATGACCCTCACATCACCAAAGGATTTTACCTCCATCGTAGCTAAGCTGAGAGTTGATAGTTCTGCTGCACCAAGAAATGAATTGTAAACTCGATTTTTGGATACAGACTTCCTGCTATGGTCAAAGCTACTTGACTTGAGTGAGTGACTTTATTCTCAGCCCACAGAGAATAGATTACATTCATTTAAGAAATGGTGTAGGTATTAAGATGGTCTATCCATAAAGTCATTCACCAACAGATTCAATGAACAATGGTTCTGTTTGGAGGCTGACACGGACATTAGGTGTGGGTAAGAATCTGGTTCATTAGCTGTGATAATTTGGAAAAGCATTCATCTCAGAGAAAGAGTAACTTATAAAGTCCTCTTCTTCAAACTTGATACAAAAGTTACAAATGTCAAGCAAAGCATTCAGTCTCACTCTTTGATGCTCTCTTACAAGCAACCTCCCTAGTTAATGATCTATGTTTCTTTTGAGTATATAAACACTTTTGAAATATATAAGCTGTTCTGAAACCATAGTATAGTGTAAAGACATGAAATAAACAATACTACTAATAGAGAGGCTGAGATAGGAGAAGCAAGATTTCAAGACCCTTATGTTGTACACAGCAAGACACTGTCACAAAAAAGCTGAAAGTATATATAGATTGTACAATGTTAGATCTATTTCTCCAATTACCAAATTAGAGAGACCATTGGATGACAATCAACAAATTTCTAATTCCTCATATTATTGGATTTCAATCGATTAGGATATGTTGGTAATATTAATTTTCACATTAATATATTAAGAAAAAGTAATTGTCACTTCCTGTTATTTTGGTTGTTAGAGGTGGAATTAGGTTTGTGTGGATTTGTTGAAAGATTACCTTCTTGCTTCTTCTGGGGTGTAGTTTTGCTCCTTATGTTGGTGTTTTCCATCTATTATCCTTTGTCAGGCTGGATTTGTGGAAAGATATTGTGTAAATTTTTTTTTGTCATGAAATATCTTGTTTTCTCCATCTATGGTAATTGAGAGTTTTGCTGGGTACAGTAGCCTGGGCTGGCATTTGTGTTCTTGTAGGGTCTATATGACATCTGCCGAGGATCTTCTAGCTTTCATAGTCTCTGGTGAGAAGTCTGGTGTAATTCTGATAGGCCTGCCTTTATGTGTTACTTGACCTTTTTCCCTTACTGCTTTTAAAATTCTTTCTTTGTTCAGTGCATTTGGTGTTTTTATTATTATGTGACGGGAGGAATTTCTTTTCTGGTTCAGTCTATTTGGAGTTCTGTAGGCTGCTTGTATGTACATGGACATCTCTTTCTTTAGGATAGGGAAGTTTTCTTCTATAATTTTATTGAAGATATTTGCTGGCCCATTACATTGGGAATCTTCACTCTCTTCTATATTTATTATCCTTAGGTTTGCTCTTCTCATTGAACCCTGGATTTCCTGGATGTTTTGAGTTAGGAGCTTTTTGCTTTTTGCATTTTCTTTGACTGTTGTGTCAATGTTTTCTATGGTGTCTTCTGCCCCTGAGATTCTCTCTTCTGTCTCTTGTATTCTCTTGGTGATGTTTGCATCTATGACTCCTGATTTCTTTCCTAGCTTTTGTATGGCCAGGGTTGTCTTTCTTTCTGCTTTCTTTATTGTTTCTATTTCCATTTTTAGATTCTGGATGGTTTTGCTCATTTCTTTCACCTGTTTGTGTTTTCCTGAAGATCTTTAAGGGGCTTTTGTATTTCCTCTTGAAGGGCTTCTAACTGTTTACCTGTGTTCTCTTGTATTTCTTTGAGGGTGCTATTTATGTCTTTCTTAAAGTCCTCTATCATCACCATGAGAAGTGATTTTATATCTGAATCTTACTTTTCCAGTGTAATGGTGTGTCCAGGACTTGCTATGGTGGAAGAATTAGATTCTGATGATGCCAAGTGACCTTGGTTTGTGTTGTTTATTTTCTTATGCTTGCCCCCCCGCCATCTGGATATCTCTAGTGCTATCTGCCCTTGCTAAATCTGACTGGAGCCTGTCCTTCCTGTGATCCTGGTTGTGTCAGAACTCCTCAGAGTCAAGCTGTGTCTGTGATCCTGGGCTTGTTAGGTCAACTGGGAGTGGAGCTTCCTTTAGGTGTTGTGGGACTGGCTTCAGAGCTTGCGCCCAAGGTCTACTCTGGACACCAGCCCAGACAGACAGGCCCAATTAATATAATTTAAATAGTTCCCACAGACATGGCCAGAAGCTTGTTACCATGGTGATTCTAGATACTGTTAAATTGGCCATCAAGAGGAACCAAACTCCAGTCTCCTGCCAGAGATTTCTCACTGAGTAATCTCTCCAGCTCCTCCATTGACTTTTCTTTTCTTTTCTTTTTTTTTTTAACAAAACTAGAAATAATCCCAAAATTCATATGCCAACACAAAGGGCCAAGATAATGGAATCAATCCTTGAAAGAAAGAGAAAATCTAGAGGAATCACAAAACTCAGTCTCAGATTATATTACTGAGTCATGGTAACAGGAATAGCAATGCACTGACAAAAAATACTAACATCCATCAGATAAAGAAGGCTACTTTAACCATCAAAAACTGAGTATCCACATATAGATGAATGAAATACTACTCATATCTCCCACCCTGTACAAAAATTAATCTAAAACAGATCAAAGACCTTACTATAAGATCTGAAATTTTGAAACAGTGAGAGGAAAACAGGTTAAACACTTCAAGGTACAGGCATAAGTGTAGAAAGCAATCGTAAGAATTGGTAAACAAAACGACAAGAAATTAAGGACCATCTGTGCAGGTGAGGAAACCATCAGTGTGGTGCTAACTCATCTTTACTGGCTTGTCCTTGTACCCACTGCTCAGGTGCATGGGCCAAACCGGTATTATCACTTGGTTATACATTGGTGTAAATGGAATGTCCCCATTGCAAAATGTCTGGAAGCTCCCTGGCATGAGATGGCAATTAACACAGAGTTCCACAATGGATCGAGGTGCAGAGAATAAGTGCCCAGACCTAAATAAGACGTCTAACTCACACCCAAGGCTCAAGTGCCATTGTGGAAGATGGGACAGAAATATCTTAAGAGCCAGAGATGGTGGATCACTACAAGGAAATGCTGTTTTATGTATACAACAGAATAGTTGAACAGACGAGCTCACAGTGGTTATGACAGCATACACAAGATATGTTTAAGCTCAAACCAGAGCAAATCCAGAATGGAGCAGGGAGGTGGGCATGAATGCCAAGGACTGCCCTCAGCTTGAAGAGGGGTTCCTGAGAGAAGGCATGTTTGAGAGTAGTGAAAAAGATGACTCAAAGTCAATTGTGGGTACAAGCTGATGGCCTGTGTTCTGCTTGAGACAGTTTTCTCTGGAGATCTCCAGACAGCTTATCCAGATAGCTCAGCTCTCACAGACCAAGGCCCAGTCTTTTATTTATATATCAATTCAGTCATTTACTCCAGGTTCTCTTTTGATTATCCCATGAATCAGCCCCCATGATTCTTAGAAAAAGATATCAAGAACATGCTTTTAATATTGCAATTGAATTCAGAGATCTGCCTACCTTTGTAAGCACAGACAATAAACTAGCTGGGTGGGACCCTGTCCTGAGATTACTGTTCCCAACACACCTGGGCCCAAATTAGCTCTGTTCCAGGCTGACCTTGAACTCAGGAATCTGCCTGCCTTTGTAAGCACAAACAATAAATTTATCTGGGAAAGATTGCCCTGTGACCTCCACTCCCCAAATCTCTTTATCTTCTTCCTTAGTATCTTCCTGACAAGCTGGCTCATAGTGCAGCTGCTTTTGTTCTTTTAGGTCTGTGAAGGCCCATATTTAATTCATATTACATTCTAATATTTTGAATAGTTAAGAAGTTATATATTTTTAAAGTCATGTTTTCAGAATTCTTTCCCACAGCCTTAAGGACTTTCCTAAAGTTTGCAGCTTTCACCACTTTCGATAAGGACATAGACACACCTTCACCTCCCTGACTTAGTGCTGTCTCTGATTATCATGGAATCATTGGCCTTGGCAGAGAGGACATTCCTCAGTAACCTTGTATGACAGTTTGTATATGCTTGGCCCAGGGAGTGCCACTATTAGAAGGTATGGCCCTGTTAGAATAGGTGTGACCCTGTTGGAGTAGGTGCGGCCCAGTTGGAGTAGGTGTGTCACTGTGGGTGTGGGCTTTAAGACTCTCATCCTAGCTGCTTGGAAGTCAGTATTCTGCTAACAGCCTTCAAATGAAGATGTAGAACTCTCAGCTCCTCCTGCACCATGCCTGCCTGGATGCTGCCATGCTCCCACCTTGATGATAATGGACTGAACCTCTGAACCTGTAAACCAGCCCCAATCAAATGTCCTTCATAAGATTTGCCTTGGTCATGGTGTCTGCTCATAGCAGTAGAACCCTAACAAAGACACCTTGGCAGGGAGATTATTTCCCAAAGGAGGAACATGACATTAAAAAAAATGTATATGCATATATATTATCCCTTAACACACACACATGTGCACGTGCGCGCGCGCGCGCACACACACACACACACACACCTCATGTCAAACAACTGTCAACACTTGTGGAGGCCCACACCCTGCTGGCTCTGTTCCAGGGACAGGAAACCATGTCACACTGTCCCTTATATGCAAGTGGTCATGAAGGACATGGCACATGATGTCCCAGCTCTTGCTGAAGAATTATCAGTAACTGGTAGCTATCAGGGGGAAGAGAGTTAGTTTTCTTCAAGGACGTAGCCCTGGGTAGCTGTAATAAGTTCCAGTGGATGGCATGGACCTAAGAATATATAGACAACACTAATTGGATTCAGTGACTGTTCTTTTTTATTTTATGTGTGTGTGTGTGTGTGTGTGTGTGTGTGATGTATGTGTTTCATCTACATGAACATGCATACCTGGGGTCCATAGAGGATAGAAAAGGGCATCAGAAAACCTAGAACTAGCTAGAGATGCCTGTGAGTCACCATGTATGTGTTGAAAAGAAATTCCAGATTTTCTGTAAGAACAGCTAGTCCTTTTTACCACTGAGCCATCTCTCCATCCTGGATTCAATGTATTAAAAACTATTGATGACAAAGTTGGGTGAATATAGATTGGGAGGAAACAGATCTGGATAAACATGATCAAAATATAGCCTGGAGTCAACAGACTTTAAAAAAGAGCATATTTTGGGGCAAAAGTTGGGTGGGATGGGAGGGGATGGATCTGGGTGAATATGATAAAGAACAATGTATGGAGTTATCAAAGAATTAGTAAAAGCATTTTTTAAAGTAAAGTCAGTAAAATTAGCAATAAGAAACCACATTGGAAAAAAAAAAGCACACTGAAGTCCTTCTGCTCTAGATCAACTAAAATTGGCTCATCCCATTGGCACAGTCAGCCAGAGAGGCTCTCCAGAGTGTCCAAAAAAGTAAGGTATGACTCATTATAATGCTAAAGGCACACCCCTGGGTGGAGATTTAAGAGACAAATGAGACATGTGAAATATGAAGTTATGTGTAGAACTATATGTACCAGAGTATTCTCAGAAAACCCATGATATGCAAATGAGGCAGAAAGCGTGTATATGCAAACAAGCCCCAAATCTGTGTCATGTGACGTAACGACCTCAATCTTAGTGCAGCAAAACCACTGAGCTGGCAATCTTTCTCTTTGCTCTAACCACTTCCTTCCTTGGAAGTGTATCTTTCCTAACAAATGATTCAGGGACATAAGCTCTGAGAACCCCTCTGGAAGTGCCCTGTACATATGTCATCCAGGAACAGGAACCCTGATATTTTGGAAGCATGCCACCATATCTGACCCACAAGGATTTCTAAGAAAGTTTAAAGGG
>JADRCD010175728.1:7023-19033 GCA_019843815.1 Montemys delectorum | reverse complement strand
TTCTCCTGTATTTCTTTAAGGGAGTTATTCATGTCCTTCTTAAGTTCCTCTATCAGCATTGTGAGATGAGTTTTTAGATCCAAATCTTGCTTTTCTGGTGTTTTGGGATATCCAGGGCTTGCTGAGGTGGGAGTACTAGGTTCTGGTGAAGCCAAGCAGTCTTGGTTTCTGTTGGTAGGATTCTTGCGTTTGCCTTTCGCTATCTCTTGATCTCTGGTGTTAGAAGTTCTTGGTGTCTTAGAGCTTTACCTTTCCTTGCTGCCCTGCAACTCCCCTTCCACTCCTGAGGCCTGTGCCTCCCAGGTGGTCCCGCCTTAGGAAGTCACCAGAGAGAAATGGCGGATCTCACCTGAGTCCTTGGGCTGTAGCCCGCCCTTGAGGGAAGCCCTCCCCTAGCAGGGAGGGGGCAGAGATGGTCGTTGATCCAGTTCTGTTACTCGGAATCTGAGAGGTTCCTGTTCCTGAAGTCCTGCAACTCCCCTGCAATTCCTGAGGCCTATGCCTCCCAGCTGGTCCTGCCTTAGCAAGACCCCAGAGAGAAAATGGCGGATCTCACCTGAGTCCTTGGGCTGAAGCCCGCCTTGGAGGGAAGCCCTCCCCTAGCAGGGAGGGGGCAGAGATGGTCGCTGATCCAGCTCTCGAAGTGGCCTTTTTATTATTATGGAACAGGGAATAAAAGCAACATATGTATGTATATGTTTGAACACATATATGTTTGTATATACATATGTGTGTGTATATACATATATATATGTTTTAACATGTATGTGTGTGTGGAGAGAGAGAGAGAGAAAGAGAGAGAGAGAGAACAATTCTCCACAAATACCATTGAGTTCATCTTGTGTTGGTCATGGGATCTGCTCTTAGCGTGGTTTGAGTACCCAGTGAAGACGAAGTTGGAGAAAACTAATTTTTCGTTTGTGGGTGGTTGTTGATTGGAGGTAGCTTCTGGATTTGGGATGGGGGCTTGCTATGGTCTCTGTGAGGTCATATGTGTATCAGCCCTATTGTGTCTAGAAGGCCTTATTCCCTTGGTGTTTGTCGTCATCCCCATCCTGGTTCTGAGAATCTTTTCACCAATTCTGCAAAGTCTCTGAAGGGTGTGAAACCTACAGAAATATCGGGCAGTGCTTAGGTGCCACTCACCCCCATGCCACTCTCTTGTGGATGTGAGTGCTGTTCCTTCCCCCTCTTGTCTAAGGTTAGAAATTCCTTGAGAGTAGGATTCACTTGTGCTTGACTCAGAATTCAAGTCACCTCCACTCTGCACTTCATTCAGGATTGGTAGATACAGGCTAACTACATGAAGGCAGTAAAGGACAGGTGTGGTTTGCGGTTACTGGGAGCAATTGAGTGGAGGCACATAGGTAGAAAGAGGGGTTGGAGGGACTAGAGGTATAGTGGGCGTAGAGGAGTGGGGCTCTGGAACAGTGTTGCAATGGGGAAGTAAGTAGAACACCAGGGAAGTTTCTCCACACTCTTTTTAAGGCCCTATGGCCTTTCCTGACAGGTTTCCTTATTCAGTCCCCACTGGCCCTGTTTGAGCCACTTTGAATTTCTTTAATTGCAAGCCTGGGAGTTCCGATTGCAGGGCTGGACTCTCCTGGGAGACATTGGCTTCACATCCCTTGCTTAGTGTCTGTGTTAAAGTATCTGTGTGGGCAGTAGGGGAAAATTCTGGGACTCAAGTGAAAGACAGGTGTCTTGTAGAAACTGCGCAGGCATGAGTGCTTGAGCTCCGATGTCCTCAGGCTGAGTCTGGCACTTCTGTTCACTATTTCTTTGACTAAGTCTCTCTTCTCCTTTTTTTCTGCTTTTGTTTGGAAGGAACAGTTATCCGTCTGAACCATACCATCTGAATTAGAGTGGTCCAGAAGCTAATGAGTCTACACAGTCTGGCTGAGGGTTGGTGGAGAGGGAACTGAAGAAGGAGATCAGTGCTAGGGGCATAGATCTTCTCTATCCCCTCTCCACCAGAAAATGGAACAGGAGAGTGATGAGATAAATTTGAAATGAGAAGTTTCTCCAAAGGGCATTTCTGCCAATGTTCGCCCCCCACAAGAGACACATCCAAAGGTGAGTGAAGGTTATTCCCCTTAAGACGACTCCTCTCATCCTGGCAGCTCTTATTACTGGCTGGTGCTTTATTCCTTCATTAGAATATGTTTATCAGTATTTCTTCTGCCTTAGGTTGTCTGGTACTATTAGAATAACTGTTTTTACTTTCTTCTTTTTAAAAGGAATAGATTTTTAGTGTAATGTCTCTCCATCTTGTTCCCCAAGTAACATTGAAAAGACAAGTGGCTTATTTTATGTTTCTATTTCTAAGAAGAAAAAGAAGAAAAAAGGAAACTATTATATAAGAAACCATTTAAAAAAAAAAAAGATTAGTCTTAAGAGGAAAAAAAAAACATGTGAAATTCTAGGGGAAAAAGTCCTGAGTTGTTTTGTATATCAAACAGTCACTCAACAAGTGTTTACTGACATCATAACACATATGCCAACAATGTCACAGGAGTCTGGGAATCTTCTTATGTCACCAGTCATAGCTGGAAGCATAGGTTGTAGTTAGGAAAGCAGAAGCCAAATTATATAAATAGAATGTAGCATGTGCTGTGATTTTGCCTGCTATAAAAACTCAAGGCAGGAATGATGAGGGATCGTGGAAGGATTTCATGTCTCCGTATTCATGGTCGGTCATCATCACTGAGAAGGTGAGCAGAATGAATAAGAAAAGTTTACCCACAAGGAGGGAAGAATGAGTGTCTTCAAAGGCTTTGTGACTGGGGTGAGCCCATGTTAGGGGAGGAGCCTCAGGAACAGTCAAGGAATTCTAGGGGGCTCTGAAGGAAAGGGCTGGATGGTGATGGAGGGATCATTGATGAAACTCTCACTTTTCTCTCAGAAGCACTTTGGGTTTTGTTCTTTCAGGAGAGGGTTCACTTCAGTGTTATGTGTCCATATACTGGGGTGAGAATCAAGTACACACTGGGTGATCAGTCAAATGTGAGGCCACTGCTCTCATCTGAGGGCAGTGTTCATTGTATGACTGGGTAGGAGTTCGAGTTCAAGAAGTATTTTGGGGGAAGGTCTGATCAGATTAAAAGCCAGTGGCTTCTGGTGGTTGGGATATGTGCTTGGAGAAGGAAAGAAATCAAAGATGGCTGAAATGATATGACTCAGATAGCCAAACTGACCAACTAACACTGAACTGAGAAGGAGGCAAAGATGGGTCTTTTTCTGGAGAAGACTAACAGTGGTTCCATTTATCCACCTTAGGGAAAACTGGCCAATTGAATTCAAAGAAACCATTAAAGATGGAGAAGTGTTGCTTATTAGTTCACAGTATAAGAGAGTTAGGATGAGGAAGAGGGGCAGGGAGTCTATGTGGCTGAATGCCTCTATCAGTAGGACAGAAGATTCTCAGCACGCGAGAGGAACTTCTATGAGCACTAAAGAAGACTCAAGTTATTTTTCCTGGTTGAGATTAAGACTAATATATCTAGGAAGGTGCTTTAAGAATTTAGAGACAGTAACTCACTCTTGTAAAAAACCTCATTCCTGGGTATTGTTCAGAAGAATACCTAGGCACATCTTCTGACACATTAGACATGTTGTGTTCTGTGGAGAAATGGATGATGTGTTAGCTTCTTGATCATTGGTCTGATGTAGCTCATCCTAATTTAGGGAGTTACCTCAGGTCTTTCTGTACAATGATCCAGATGTCCTAGGTAATTGAATCACTTCACTTTTGCAGTGGGTGGTCTAGATAGACACCAATACACCAGCACAGGAACTTCCCAGAAATGCCATCCATTTGTGAAGGACTCCTTATGTTTTTATAAATAGCAGAGACTATTTCCTATATTACCCATTCATTTTCTCAACAAGAAAGGAATCATGTAACAAATCACTGTGCTCAGATTAAAACAACAACAACAACAACAACAACAACAACAACAACAACCAAACAAAGCAAAAACCTCCCTGAAATCAGAAGAGGGGGATTTCTGCTTTTGGAACTTGGAATTTTCAATGATGTATTTCATCTGCATTATCTTTATTTAGCCAGCCATATTCATTGAGGTCATGCTATGAACTAAATGGCTCCCCTAGGGGCTGTCCGGATGCTACTGTAAACAATAGATGATATTTATATCCCAGTGAGATGATATAGACATTAAAATAGAAATAGAAGCATTTATGCAGTCAAATGAGGTAAGTAATAAACATTAGATCAGGGAAGGACCTTGGAGTTGTAAAATACTTAAATTTTACATTTATATATGTATATATATACACATTTATATATGTATATATACACACATTTATATATGTATATATATATATATTTGTGTGTGTATGTATGAATATATATATTTCTAGAGAATCTGGTGCTTGAGTAAGGATAGGGATGGTTTAGAGATAGGGATCTGGGTAAAGAGCCTGCCTCAGAGACAAGTTATGAAAAATGAAAGACCAAAGATGCAGATATGTTCAGTTTGATTAAATTCAAGGAAGCACAATGAACATCAGGGAATGGTATGAGCTTCAAGACACTAGTAGGTGCAGATATGTGAGTGTGTGCTCAAGTATGTGCACATACACGCATGGAGGGTCTTGTTGGTCTGCAAAACCTGATTTATATTAGACTAGTTTGGGAAGTCATTGACATACTTTCAGTAGGAGTTTTTTTTAATCACTTCACATTCTAATAGGATCATACAAACTATTGTGAAAATAGACTCAAGGGGTTTACTAACAGAAGCTGGGAAACCATGAAAAACTATATACACAAATATATACATATATATATACACATATATACACAAATATATATATATATATCACAGTGTAATTGCTACATTGATAGGATAATAAGATTCTGAGAAACCTTGACTTGAGAATCAAGAAGCTTTCAGATGGCTTGATCCTTGATTGAATGATTGAAAGAAACATTAGAATAATAAAGGTTCTAAGACCTTTGGCCTGAGTAAAATAAAGGTTCAGGAAATGAAGCCAGCCATGGAGACTCACACCTGTAATACAACACTAGGAAAGCTGAGGAAGGGAAATTGCCTTGAGGTCAAGGCTAATCTAGGCTGCATAGTGATTTTTCTGTCTAGCATGGGGTTTGGGGCAAGACCCTACCTGAAAAATAAAAAACCAAATTAACAAACTAACAAAAGACTGAGGAACAACCCAGTTTTTATTGCATATATATTTATACATACATATATGAATATACACATATATACACACATATAAATATATACATATATGTATATAACATATATGTATGTCTACATGTATGTATGATACATGTGTGTGGGTGCATTTAGAGGCCAGAGCAGGGCATTGGATCTCTTGGAGACGGAGTTACAGACAGATGTGCACTGACTAAGGTGGGTTCTTGGAATTGAACTCATGTCCTCTGAAAGAGCCACAAATGGTCTTAGCCACTGAATCACTTCTCCTGGCTCCCATCCCAAAGTGTTTACCATATTTCTTCACAATATATAAGTTCTCTTTTGCATAGGAAGTAGACTCAGGAGTGTTAAATTGTGGTCCCAGCTATTTAAAGTCAGTGCTGTATGGTAAAGCCAAGATACTACTGGCTGAAGGAGGATTGTCCAATAGTTCTGTGACTCAACAAAAGTAGATTCTATCATTCTTGGTATTGATGTATACAAATATAAGCATGAAATATAGTTCTATCAACTTGCAAAGGTTGTATTGTGTGTTGAGGCATGTGAAAGACCATTGTTCTGAACGTTACAAAGCAAATGTTAGTTTTTGGTGAGAAAACTTGACTTGAGAATCAAAGTTTCAAAGAATCAAGATACAAAACTGTATCTGATTGAAATAAAAGGATTCAGAAGCAAAGACATGTCGTTTCATCTCAGAACTTCTCTGTGTCTATTTCCAGGTGACTGAATCACTGAGCCATGGGAATATGGCTGAACGAATCATCTATAGATGGGTTCATCCTCCTAGGCATCTTCTCTCAGAGCCAGACTGACCTTCTCCTCTTCTCTGCGGTTATGCTGGTCTTCACAGTGGCACTCTGTGGAAATGTCCTCCTCATCTTCCTCATCTACACTGACCCCCGACTTCATACTCCCATGTACTTTTTCCTCAGTCAGCTCTCCCTCATGGACCTCATGCTGGTCTGTAACATTGTGCCAAAAATGGCGGTCAACTTCCTGTCTGGCAGGAAGTCCATCTCCTTTGCTGGCTGTGGCATACAAATCGGGTTTTTTGTCTCTCTTGTGGGATCAGAGGGTCTCTTGTTAGGACTCATGGCTTATGATCGCTATGTGGCCATTAGCCATCCACTTCACTATCCCATTCTCATGAGCCAGAGGGTCTGTCTCCAGATTGTTGGAAGTTCCTGGGCTTTTGGAATCCTTGATGGAATAATTCAGATGGTGGCAGCCATGAGCCTGCCCTACTGTGGCTCACGGTATGTAGATCACTTCTTCTGTGAGGTGCCGGCTTTACTGAAGCTGGCCTGTGCAGACACATCCCTTTTCGACACCCTGCTCTTTGCTTGTTGCGTTTTTATGTTGCTTCTTCCTTTCTCCATCATTGTGACTTCCTATGCTCGCATCTTGGGGGCTGTGCTCCGTATGCATTCTGCTCAATCCCGAAAAAAGGCTCTGGCTACCTGTTCCTCCCACCTGACAGCTGTCTCTCTCTTCTACGGGGCAGCCATGTTCATCTACCTAAGGCCAAGGCGATATCGTGCTCCTAGCCATGACAAAGTTGTCTCAATCTTCTACACAGTTCTTACTCCTATGCTCAATCCCCTCATATATAGCTTGAGGAACAGGGAGGTGATGGGGGCACTGCGGAAAGGGCTGGATCGCTGCAAGGTTGGCAGCCAGCATTGAAAAGCCACGGCCTAGTGCCTGGCTGTGGTGTCTGCTCTTTGCATATCACCGGTAAGTCATCTTTGTTTTGTGATGATGATTTTTATCTATAAAGAAACCTCTGTTTCTTTATAGATAAAAAACAGCATCACGCCATGGCCCGCTACCACAAGGATTTTGTAGGGACCACTTCCTATGAATCTGAAACCTCACAGGGAGGGGAGCATTGCTGTGCTACTGTCATGATTGTTTGTAACATCCTTGAATTAAGATTACTCCATTTCTCAGTTATTCTTGGTGATGGTTGTCTTTTATTGAGTACTTACTAAGGACTGGAATTGTCTTATTGAGTTCGATACTATTTAATAGGTAATTTAGGATAAGAAAGGTGGGCATCTTAAACGGGAATTTTTCAGATGGCAGGAAATGAGTCTCTACAAGTACTTGAATTATGTCTAGCTCTCTTTCTGTGTTCTAGTAGAGGCTATAGAAACTGTTTTTTAAAATCGTTGTTTAGGAGCCAGTGAGATGGGTCAGCAGGTAAAGGGACCTAGTTCAAAGCCTGACAACCTGAGTTTGATCCTAGAACTCACACAATGGAAACAGAGAACCCACCCCCACAAGGTGTCCTCTGACCTTCACATGTATTCCAGGACACATATGTATTTACATACAAACACATACACACACACACAAATAAATGTAATCTTACAAGAACATGAGTGAGTGTGTCTCTTATTGGAGTGCTTTGAGATGTGCTTATTGGAGTCCTTTCCCTGTTTCTAAATTCAGTGTTCATCTTTTTCATGAGTTGTAGTTCTTTGCATCTTACAGAGACTGTGACCTTTCAAGACATGTGAGGTGCAGATATTGTTTTCCCTTCTCTAGGCTGTCTTTTTACCTTTGGGTAGTAATTTTGATGCACACAGTTTTTTAAGATTTTTGTAAAGTTCAATTTATTTTTTTTCTGCTTGTGGCTTTGGCATCATAACTGAGAATCCACTATGAAATTCAAGGGTATGAATATTGACTTCCACATTTTAAGGTTTGATTGTTTTTAGTTTTATATTTAATTCATTGATCCCTGTCCAGTTCATTGTGTATATACCGCAGGAGCTGAACTTCATCCTTTTTGCATGTGGATGGATATCCAATTTTCCTAATGTCGGTTGAAAATACACTTCTTCCTCCACTGAATGACAGTAGCATCCTTGCCAAAAGTCAGTGCATCATGAATGTGTGAGTTTATTTCTGATCGAGAAAGTTCGCTTCCAGTTTTCTTTCTACCCATGTTTATGTCAGCACTGCACAGTTGTGATTATTCCCATAAATGATATACTTTATTTTTTAAATCTTGGGTGAATAGGGGGCTTGAGACGGTCCTTTCACGAACGCTCACACTGAGGCGTCTGAGTGAAAAGTGTAACACCATGGTCTCTGTGTTGTCCTACGAAAGTCTGGTACACGCCGTGGCCGGAGCCGTGGGAAGTGTGACTGCCATGACAGTGTTCTTTCCCTTGGATACTGCTAGACTTCACCTTCAGGTGGATGAGAAAAGAAAATCAAAAAACAACACATGCAGTGCTCCTGGAGATCATTAAGGAAGAAGGCCTCCTGGCACCATACCGAGGGTGATTTCCAGTTCTTTCCAGTCTCTGCTGCTCCAATTTTGTCTATTTTTACACTTTTAATAGCCTCAAAGCAGTGTGGGTCAAAGGTCAACATTCTTCTACAGGAAAAGATCTGGTGGTTGGATTTATAGCAGGCGTGGTGAATGTGCTGCTAACTACTCCGCTCTGGGTGGTGAACACCAGACTGAAGCTGCAGGGGGCAAAATTTCGGAATGAAGACTTTATACCAACTAACTACAAAGGCATTATCGATGCATTCCACCAGATTATTCGAGATGAAGGGATCTTGGCTCTGTGGAATGGCACCTTTCCCTCCTTGCTGTTGGTCTTCAACCCTGCCATCCAATTCATGTTCGATGAAGGCTTAAAACGGCAGCTTTTAAAGAAGCGGATGAAGCTCTCTTCTCTGGATGTGTTCATCATTCGTGCAATAGCCAAAGCAATTGCCACCACAGTCACCTATCCCATGCAGACGGTACAGTCAATTCTGAGGTTTGGACATTATAGACTAAATCCAGAAAACAGGACCCTGGGGAGTCTTCGGAATGTTCTCTCTCTTCTTCACCAGCGAGTCAAGCGCTTTGGAATAATGGGACTCTACAAAGGCCTGGAAGCCAAGCTGCTGCAGACAGTGCTCACCGCCGCTCTCATGTTCCTTGTGTATGAGAAGCTGACAGCTGCTTCCTTCACAGTAATGGGCCTGAAGAGCACACAGAAGCACTGAGACCCGCCCACAGGATAGTGTGGGGGCACAGGGGTTGCACAGAGAGAAGAAGCACAGTTCTCCTTTCCCGACGGTTCCATCCACACCACAGACATTCCTGTCATTGGCTGTAAAGGCATCAAAGGCTAAACAGGGAGTATACCTGGCTAAGCCTATCACCTTTATGGTTTTTTGGTGTTTTTTATGGTGTTTGGTTGGATTTGGGGGTAGAGGTTAGACTGATATGAAAATATTGAAACCCTGAAAATGTTAGTTTGTGGGTGCTCCTTCGTTCTCTGGAGGGCAGTGGACTTTCCATCGGAGGCTTTTCTCGACTTTGCCACTTGTTTCCGTTCCCTTAATGCTCTCCCAGGCTCCAAACGACTCAGTAACATAATTCTCCTCGTCTTAATCTTGCTAAAGCCACATCATGACTGTGCCGTGGGCACGACTTTGTTTCCATCTGACTCTTTTCCTCCTGCTTAAAGAGAGCTATTTATTTTGTGGGGGAAATGAAATTTATTAACCCAAATGGTTTTCTTAAAATTTTTAAATGTTGACTATTCATTGGTATTTGACATGTTTTTTTTAAATACATATTTATTTCGAATTGTCTTTTTATTACAGAAAAAGCCTTGATGTTGTATGCCCATTTGTGCAAGCTCCAATCACATAAGCCTCAATAAATTGTCAGCACTCATACAAAAAAAAAATCTTGGGTGAATAATTGAATTTACAGCCTGCTCAATAGGTGGATATTCATGTATTCATTGTAAACCTAGCCAACTAGACTCAAGAGAAGAACCTATTACTGCTATTTTCCTACACACACGCACACACACACACACACACACACACACACACACATTAAGAAAATCTCTCATGTTGGCTTGGTACTCACTATATAGAAAAGGCTGACCTTGGAGTTACAGAGCTCTGTCTGCTTTTGCCTCATGAGTGTTGGGATTAAAGGTGTGTGCCACCATGCCCAGCCCTCAGTATAATTTCTAACTGCATTCAAATACTTATCCTTATACCCACCAATAGGTATAGCTGTCATTCCTCATCAAAGAATCTTCCTTTTGCAACAGATGGACACTATTACAGAGATCCACAACTTGTCAAAATGCAGACAGTAAGTGACTATAGGTGCCCAGCCCCAAGTCATCTGCAAAGCAACCCCTACACTTAATGCTCAGGAGAAGTCATGGGAGAGGGAATCAAAAGATTACGTGATCTAGAGAACCAGGATTTCTGCTGTGAGGTAGCTGTGTCTTCTAGATACTACAGAGACTATGGTTGCCTAAAGAGACATGCACAGTGACAATGCCAGTTGACATGCCAATGAGAATGAGGAAATTTCACAGTGTCTCGCCCCTAGATGAAGAGCTATAGTCCATCAATGGCTGCTGAGAGTGGGAGAATAAGTTTTCTCCAGAGATGAGCTCTCTCGTAGATTACCTAATTCCACCCTAGGCACAACACTAAATGGACTCAGTAGTATACACATGTCTGTGTGTGTGTGTGTGTGTGTGTGTGTGTGTGTACAATTTGTACAAACACGTAACAATAAGAATTAAAGATGAAAAGGCCATGAGTTTTAGAGGGAGCTGTGAACATGGGAGCAGTTTATGGGGTGATAGAGTGGAGTGGGAATTGAGTGGATATAGTACTCATATATAAAAATTTTAAAAACAAAAAAATTTAAATGAGAAAAATCATAACCGTGACCAAGCTGATTTCATCTCACAGATGCAATGTTGGTTCAACATGAGTGAATCAATAAATGTAATACAACATGCAAATAGAACTAAGGAGATCTATGATCATCTCAACAGATACAGAAAAGGGCCTTGGACAAAGTTCAACATCCTTCCATAATCAAATCTCTGAAGTCACCAGGATGAGCAAAAATACGCTTTAACTTAATAATAGCTACATTACACACACACACACACACACACATCCACTCACAGGCACACACACATGCATACAAACATACACACATTCATACACACACACAAAACACACACACACATATACACACATTTCAGCAAAGGGATGACAAACTGAATGCCTTTTTCTAAAGCCAGGAATGAAGCAAGAAGGCCATCATCCCTGCTCTTCTAGGGCTGTAAGATTTAGAGCAGTATCAGAAGGAAAGAAAGGGATACAAACAGGAAAGGAAGAGAGCAGAGTGTCTGTTTGTAGATGATATGGTCAAAAGACTCCTCTGATTCTACCAGAAAACCCTTAGGTCCCAAAAATACTTTCAACAGAGTAATGGGATGCATAATCAATATACCAACATCTGTAGCTTTTCTACAGATTAATAGCAAACTTACCAAGAAAGAAATTGGGGTGGAAGATAAGGTGAGAGAACCCACTCACAATAGCTTTAAAAATATTTAGAAATAGGGGCCAGGGGATGGCCCTGTCAGTAAACTGCTTGCTGCACAAGAATAGGACATGAATTTGGACCCCTGTCTCACACATAAAAATCCAGATACCCCCACTCTCATCTGTAATCCCAGGGCTAGGAGGTAGAGCCTGGCAGGTCCCTGGGACTCACAGGCAAAGCAGCCTCGCAGAATCAGTGAGTTTTAAGCTCAATGAGAGACCTTGTCTCAAAAGATAGGGTGGTGAGTGAGTGAGAAAGACCCTGTACTGGCTAGTTTTGTGTGTCAACTTGACACAGGCTGAAGTTATCACAGAGAAGTGAGCTTCAGTTGGGGAAATGCCTCCATGAGATCTAGCTGTGGGGCATTTTCTCAATTAGTGATCAAAGGGGTAGTGCCATC
>JADRCD010175726.1:0-12043 GCA_019843815.1 Montemys delectorum | reverse complement strand
CTTACTCTTCTGGTCCACCCTCTGACCAATTTTTTACTCCATCTCCCATACCCTTCATCTCTGAGAGGGCATCTCTCCCCCCATCCTCCAGGCATTAGTCTCTACAGGATTAGGCACATCCACTCCCACTGAGCTAAGACAAGGCAATACTCTGTTGCATATGTGCTATAGGCCTTGAATACAGCCAGTGTATACTCTTTGGTTGGTGGCTCAGTCTCAGGGAGTTCCCACTGGTCCAGGTTAGTGGACATTTTTGGTCTTCCTATGGGGTTGCTATCTCCTTTAGCTTCTTCAATCTTTCCCATAATTCTTCCGTAGTAGTTCATGCCTTCAGTCCATTGCTTGGCTGTATGTATCTGTATCTGTCTTGTTCCCTCCCCTCTTCAGCTCAGCCTTTGGACTCTGACAGTCTCTGCTTCGAGGCTACCACCTGGGGAGCCAAGACAAAGGCTCTCTGCAGACTGTTGGTTCTTCCTTGGAGCAGTTGCCTAGAAATTCACACTGAGAGGGTTGGAGAAATGACTCAGTGGTTAAGAGCACTGACTGCTCTTCTGAAGGTCCTGAGTTCAAATCACAGCAACCACATGGTGGCTCACAACCATCTGTAATGAGATCTGGTAGTCTGAAGACAGCTGCACTGTACTTACATATAATAAATAAATAAATTTAAAAAAAAGAAAAGAAAGAAAGAAAGAAATTAAAGGCTAAAAAAAAAAAGAAAGAAAGAAAGAAAGAAATTCACACTGAGGTATGGACACATCTACCACTTGGAAATCTTCTGAGGTGCTGGAGCTGGGGACCTTGGCGCCTGAGTTTTTCTGCAGTGTTTATGTTATGCAAATATCTTGTAACCTAGAGATTCAGTTTTGGTTTTTCATGGACCTATATATATTTTCTGAATACCTGAAGTAAAGTACAAAGCCTTGATTGGGGCACAACTTGGCTTTGTGTTTCTCTTGTTCTTGAACCCTATATTTCAGGTCCTTTGGTCCTTCTTCTGAGAGAACCCAAGTTTGTGAAACTGTGGGACAGTTTCAGACAGATGGTGCCTGGACTCGGAGGATAAGTAAAGGACACACTGTCAAAGCAGAGCTCTATCTAAAGAATTCAGAAGAAAAGGATAAAGGTTGTACACCATTCTACACGGTAGGTAATCTTGATGCTAGCACTGGTCTTATTTTTATATTGTAGAAGTATTTCCATGTAAGAAGGGTACAGGGCTAGATTGAGTTGGTGCTGACCCGGCATTTAATTTACCTAGGAGGGGTAACAGTGAGGATGGGTTCGAAAGAATCAAAGTCAGTGATAAAGAATGCAGATAAGTTGCTCCAGTCAAGGGGAATCAGGGTAGAAAAAGATGCATTAAAAAATCTCTCAGATGAGATAGAATCCTGTTACCCATGGCTTCAGGAAGTAAGAGTGTTAAATAAAAAGACTTGAGAAAAAATTGGAAGAGCCCTGAGAAACAATCAGGTAGACAGATTTACTCTCCACCTTTGGGCACTTGTACAGGAGATCATAGAGGAGAGAGATAGAGCATCAGAAAGCAAATCGAGCTCACAGGACTCAGAGAGCACAGATACAGAATGTGAAGAGAGTCAAAATACTTCCTCAGAAAGCAGATCTACTAGGTCTCATGGAGAGAAGTGGCATTCATACATATCATCTGCTCCCTCTACATCCATTATGATAGGAGAGAAGGCTCAGAGAGATTTACAATTAAGTAAATTGGAGTTTGAAATCAAGTTACAGAAATTGAATAATGAGTTGAATGAACTAAAGGCAGTATCAGGCAAAAGAAAGGACAGCTATCTAGAGACAGGCCATTCTCCTTTAGAGAGAGCAATTAATCAGGCTCGCAAAAATGGGCAAGACACTTCAGGCATGTTAGTGTTTCCTGTAGTGGAACAGCTTGATCAGCAGAATGAGAGATATCAACAATATCAGACCTTAGAATTCAAAGTGGTAAAAGATCTAAAAGAAGCGGTGGCTCAATATGTTCCAAACACCCCATTTACGCAGGCACTTTTGGACAATGTAATAGAATCAAATTTAACACCTCAAGATTGGAGAATTTTATGTAAGGCTACATTGCTAGGAGGTGATTTATTACTTTGGAGTACAGAATGGCAGGAAATTAGCAAAAGGACAGCTACTCAAAATTCTGAGTCAGGTAATCCAGAATGGAATCTAGATATGCTCCTTGGAGAAGGACAATATGAAGGAAATGATAGACGGATTGAGTATCCTGCTGGGGTATATTCACAAGTTGCGATGGCAGTGAGAAGGGCTTAGATTCAATTGTCTATGAAAGGTGAGGTTGGTGGAAGTCTAGCTGGCATCCGACAAGGTCCAGAAGAGCTTTTTCAAAATATTGTAGGCAGGTTACAGCAAGCTACGAGCAGAATCCTTGGAGATTCTCATACCGACGGTCCACTTATTACACAGTTGGCTTATGAAAATGCTAATGCAGCATGCAGAGCAGCTATTCAGCCACACAAGGGTCAAATGGATTTATCTGTATATATTTGCCTTTCTGCAGATATTGGACCTTCCTATAATCAAGGTTTAGCTATGGCACCTGCATTGCAGGGAACTACAGTTCAAGAGATCCTGGCACAAAGGCAGGAGAATAAAGGATGTTTTATATGTGGAAGTCTGAATCATTTTAAAAATGATTGCCCTAGGAAATCAGGAGCCACAAGCAGGCAGTAGTCAGATATTGTCCCAAGAATCTGTCCTCGTTGCAGGAGAGGGAAGCATTGGGCCAGAGATTGTAGATTTAAAAAAGGCTTTCAAGACAACACCTGGTCGGAAAACGAGTAGAGAGGCCAGCTCCTGGCCCCCTTTTTAAAACAACAGGCAGTGTATGGGGCCATGAGGCTGCCACCCAGCCAAGAAAATCTGTCTTTGAACTTTTCAGGGCAACCCCAGGAAGTGGAGGATTGGACCTATGTTCTACCTGCCACACCGTATTAACACCAGAAATGGGAATTCAAATTCTGCCCACTGGAGTTTTTGGGCCTTTGCCCACAGAGACTTGGGGATTTATTATAGGGAGAAGTAGCGTGATTGTGAATGGATTGCAGATTTATCCAGGTGTTATTGACCGTGATTATCAGGGGAGATTAAGATTATGGCTTCCTCACCTCGTGGTGTCTTTACAGTACCTGCTAATCAGAGAATTGCTCAGCTTAATTTAATCCCTCTTTATCCTATGCCTTCTAAGTTTGTTAAAAATGAAAGAGGACAGAGTTGTTTTGGTTCTTCTGATGTTTACTGGGTACAATCTATCACTAGCAAAGGACTTAATCTTAAATTAATTATTGAAGGAAAAAGTTTTGAAGGTTTAATAGATACTGGAGTGGATGTGACTATCATTAGAGACCAAGACTGGCCTTCAACTTCAGCTTTGTCTGAGACAATTACTTGTCTCCAAGGAATTGGTTATGCCAGTAAACCAAAACGAAGCTCTAAGCTTCTAACCTAAAGAGATGAGGAAGGTAATTCAGGACAAATTTAGCCTTATGTTATGTCAAATCTGCCTGTTACTCTGTGGGGGAGAGATCTGTTGTCACAAATGGGTCTTGCCTTGTGCAGCCGTAATGAAATAGTTAATAAACAGAGGTCAAAACAGGACATTAGAACATCTGGAGGCCCTAAGCCTCATTCTAATAGTAAAGATTTGAAACATTTTCCATGATGGCCACTATCTTGCCTATGCCCCATACAGGTAAAATTCAGTAGATTAATAATATTCCAGTGTGGGTTGATCAGTGGTCTTTATCTGAAGAAAAGATAGAAGCTGCTTGTTTGCTAGTGCAGGAGCAATTGGAGGCAGGACATCTGAGGGAATCCATTTCCCCGTGGAATACACCAATATTTGTTATCAAGAAAAAAATCGGGTAAATGGAGACTGTTACAAGATCTAAGAAAGGTAAATGAAACAATGGTAGTTATGGGAACATTGCAAACTGGACTTCCATCTCCAGTGGCAATTCCTAAAGGATTTTATAAAATAGTTATGGATTTAAAAGTTTGTTTCTTTACAATTCCTTTGTACCCTGAGGATTGTGAGAGATTTGCTTTTAGTGTTCCATCTGTTAATTTTAAAGAACCTATGAAAAGATATCAATGGACAGTCCTTCCTCAGGGTATGGCTAATAGTCCTACGTTATATCAAAAATTTGTGGCACAAGTCATTGATCCTATATGGAAAAAAATGGCCAATGGTACATATTGTCCACACACAGATGATGTCCTATTAGCAGGAAAAAAATCCTCAGGATGTACTTTTATGTTCTAGAGACTTACAAGTTGCCTTAAATGAAAAGGGATTGCAGATAGCTCCAGAAAAGGTGCAAACTCAGGATTCAAATAATTATTTAGGCTTTACACTCACGGATCAAGCTGTTATTCCCCAAAAGATAGTTATTGATAGAGACAGATTAAAAACATTAAATGATTTTCAAAAATTATTAGGTGATATCAATTGGCTTCGTCCCTATCTAAAGCTTACTACAGGAGAATTGAAACCTTTATTTGATATTCTCAGAGATAATTTCGATCCAAATTCTCCTAGATTTTTAACTAGAGAAGGAATGCCAGCATTACAACAGGTAGAAAGAGCTGCTGAAAATCAATTTTTTACTTACATAGATTATTCTTTACCTTTGCATTTGTTAATTTTCAACACAACTCATGCTCCTACAGTGTTATTGTGGCAAAAAGCACCTCTCATGTGGATACATTCAAGGATATCTCCTGACCATAATATTTTGCCATATCATGAGGCTGTAGCCCACATGATCGTGCTTGGTAGAAAGCAAGAGCTGACTTATTTTGGCAAACAGCCAGATGTTATCATTCAGCCTTTTACTTTTGATCAAGATTCCTGGTTAAAACAGCATAGCACAGATTGGTTGCTTGCTCAGATAGGATTTCAAGGAATTATAGATAATTATTATCCTCAGGATAAACTGATAAATTTCTTAAACATCCATGAAGTGATATTTCCTAGCATGACTTCCTTATAGCCTTTGAGTAATGCCCTTGTGGTATTTACTGACGGTTCCTCTAAAGGACGATCTGGATATCTTATGAATAATCAACAGGTAGTCATAGAAACTCCTAGTCTCTCAGCTCAGTTAGCTGAATTAACAGCAGTATTAAATGTGTTTCAGGCTGTGACTGATGCTTTCAATCTTTTCATCTATAGCCTATACGTGGCACAGTCAGTTCCTTTATTAGAAACATGTGGTATGTTTAATTTTAATACCACAGCAGGATCCTTATTTTCACAATTACAAAATGACATTCTTGCATGAAAAAAATCAGTTTTATATTGGTCATATACGAGCTCATTCTGGTCTTCCTAGACCATTGGCTGCAGGTATTAATTGTATTGACAGAGCCCTTGTAGGAGAAGTCTTAGTTTCAAATCCTGTTGCACTAGCTAAACGGGATCATAACAAATTCCATCTTTCTAGCCAGACTCTAAGACTTAAGCATAAAATTTCCAAAGAGCAAGCAAGAATGATTGTAAAACAATGCCCTAATTGCCTTATTTTATCTCCAGTTCTGCATTTAGGGGTAAATCTAAGAGGCCTTATGCTGAATCATATTTGGCAGATGGATATAACTCATTATGCAGAATTTGGAAAGCTTAAATATATACATGTCTGTATTGACACTCGTTCAGGATTTATATTTGCTTCCCTGCATACAGGAGAAGCCTCTAGAAATGTACTTGATCATTATTTACAAGCCTTTAATGTTATGGGCTTACCCAAAGTCATTAAGATGGACAATGGGCCAGCTTACTCTGGCAAAAATTTTATGTCATTTTGTAAAGATTTTGGCATCAAACATAAAACTGGAATTCCCTATAGCCCTATGGGACAAGGGATCATTGAAAGTGCATACTTCCACATGGCTGTTGATCACCAGAGGAAGTCAGGACTGGAATTCAAGCAGGTTAGGAAGCAAGAGCTGATGCAGAGGCCATGGAGAGATGTTCCTTACTGGCTTGCTTCTCCTGGCTTGCTCAGCCTGCTCTCTTATAGAACTCAGGAATTCTACCCCAGAGATGGCACCACCCACAAGGGGCCCTATCCCCTTGGTCACTAATTGAGAAAATACCCCACAGCTGGATCTCGTGGAGGTACTTGTCCAACTAAAATTCCCTTCTCTGTGATAACTCCAGCCTGTGTCAAGTTGACACACAAAACTAGCCAATACAATTGACCCCTTGTCAACTTGACACACAAACACATTACTATTAAGCCTCAACCCTTATGTTTTTATTCATCCCCAAGATTTAAAGTCCCACAGTCTTTACATATTAAAAGTTCAATAATTTAAAATGTCCAATATCTTTTAAAATTCAAAGTCTCTGAACTGTGGGCTCCACTAAAATACATTCTTCCTTCAAGAGGGAAAAATATCAGGTCACAGTCACAATCAAAAGCAAAACCAACTGGGATCCAATTCACGATCTTCTGGGCTCCTCCAAGGGCTTGAGTCACCTCTCCAGCTCTGCCCTTTGTACCACACATCTTGTTTTCTGGGATCCAGATGCCTGTACTCCACTGCTGCTGCTGTTTTTGGTGGTCATTCATGGTACTGGTATTACCAAAACACTGTTATCTGCTGTAACTAGGTTTCACCAATAGCCTCTCATAGGCTCTCTTCATGGTGCCAGGCCTCAACTCCTTTGCATGACCCCTTCAGTCCTGGGCTATCAATTGCAACTGAGGCTGCACCTTCGCCAATAGCCTTCCATGGCCTCTCACTGTACTAAGCCTCAGCTGCTCTTCAAGACCCCTTCATGCTGTCAAAACCAGTACCACCTGGGTGACTCTTACACATTATCAAGTCCTGCTGCAGCACAAGGTACAACCTTGGCTATCTCTGGAACACAACCTCTTTGCTCTCAGAAAACACTCCCCAGAAGATGTTACCTCAGTGATGCTGGTCTCTTCTTAATCACCGCTAATTTCTTAGCTCCAGCTAACCAGCATCAATAGTCCCAGTAATGCAAAGTTCTCTCTTTAGTAGTTCTAGTATCTTGTTAATCACAGCTGATACTTCAGCCCCAGCTAACCAGAACCACAGAAACATCACAATCAAAACAACATGGCCCTGATAAGAGTCTTTAATCTTCACTCTGAAATTTCACAAGCCAGGCCTCCATCTTCTGCACTGTTCTCAACATGATCTTCCAAGCTCCCACAGAACATCCCACAGAGTTCTTAACAACCAGTGGCTCTTCTAGCTCAAAGTTCCAAAGTCCTTCCACAGTCCTCCACAAAACATGGTCAGGTTGTCACAGGAATACCCCACTATGCTGGTAGCAATTTGTCTTAGTCAGGGTTTCTATTCCTGCACAAACATCATGACCATGAAGCAAGTTGGGGAGGAAAGGGTTTATTCAGCTTACTTCCACATGGATGTTGATCACCAGAGGAAGTCAGGACTGGAACTCAAGCAGGTCAGGAAGCAGGAGCTGATGCAGAGGCCATGGAGGGATGTTCCTTACTGGCTTGCTTCTCCTGGCTTGCTCAGCCTGTTCTCTTATAGAACTCAAGACTTCTACCCCAGAGATGGCACCACCCACAAGGGGCCCTACCCCCTTGGTCAATAATTGAGAAAATGCCCCACAGCTGGGTCTCATGGAGGCACTTCCCCAACTGAAGCTCCCTTCTCTGTGATAACTGCAGCCTGTGTCAAGTTGACACACAAAACTAGCCAATACAGGTGCCTGGGGAGGAGATGCATTTTGGAAACCTGTGTTCTATGAGGTCTCTGGCAGGTAATCAACCTAAGGCAGGGGCACATAGAATTCAAACTAGATGCACATGACCCCAAAGACAGGTAAGACATTTGCCAGTAGATATACTACAGTTGAGATTCATCAAAACACCATGAAAATTCCCATGCAGGACCGTGATATATGATTATGCCTTAGTTCTGACATTTTCTAAATAAAAAGGGAGGAACTGTTTCCTCCCCACTTCAGCTCAGCCTTTGGACTCTGACAGTCTCTGCTTGGAGGCTACCACCTGGGGAGCCAAGACAAAGGCTCTCTGCAGACTGTTGGTTCTTCCTTGGAGCACCTGTCTAGAAAGACACACTGAGATAGGGATATGCTGACTGCCTGGAAATCTTCCAAGCTTCTGGAGCTGGGGACCTTGGCACCTGACTTCTTCTGCAGTGTTTATGTTATGCAAATATCTTGTAACCTAGAGATTCGGTTTCAGTTCTTCATGTACCTATATATATTTTCTTGATTGGGGGCACAACTTGGCTTTGTGTTTCTCTTGTTCTTGAACCCTATATTTCAGGTCCTTTGTTCCTTCTTCTGAGAGAACCCAAGTTTGTGAAACTGTGGGACAGTTTCAGACATGTCTCTGTCAGCTACTAGTAGAGCCACTCAGAAAACAGCTAGGCTCCTGTCTATAAGCACAACATAGCATCAGTAATAGTGTCAAGGGTTTGGTGCCCACACATGGAATGGGTCCCAAGTTGGGCCAGCCACTGGTCAGGCTTGCCTTCAACCTCTTCTCCATTTTTGTCCTTGTATTTCTTTTAGACGGGAAGACTGGGTTAAAAGTTTTGAAGATGTGTTGGTGTCTGTATCCCACTACATACAAGTTTTACTTACATTTTCCTGTTGTAAATCTTCTAAAAATTTCCAACACTTCATCTCAAAAATGTCATTTAAAGTCTTTCTCATATGACATGTATTATTGCATCTAGTAAGACATTTTTTTAAAGTCTTGACTTTAAAAAATGGGAAGTGTCCCCTCCTCATCCCCTCTTCTAACCTTCCTCTCCTTGTTCTCCCCTCCCTTTATTTCTTATTTTCCCTCCCCCCCTCTTTCTCCCTATTCTTTATTTTCAGATGTGATCTTATCACATGATCCATGCTGGTTTCCAACTTATGGGCTCACACTACCTTCCTGCCTCTGCATCACCAAGTCCAGGCATGTTACGTTGTAAACACCATCGTTGATTTCTTGAGAATGTTGAAATGGTTCAAAAACTCATAGGAAGCTTGGCACTGTTATTCCACTCACTTATCTTTGCTTCCTTCTTCCCAAACCTGCTTGTGAGTATATTCTTTAATAAGGCCCTGTGTTTCTCCAGGTGTATTGAGGAATAACTGAAGAATGGAAAAGCATTCATCATATGCAGCATCTTATTTTGACATATATATTTCCTGTGAGATGATAACCAAAGCAAATTAGCATACCCCTCATCATGCAGGGCTATTTTATTAAGTGATGAGAATGTTGAAGTTTTGCTTATAACAAATTTTAAACAAACAACAACACATTAATAAATACAGTCATCACGCTATATATCAGATATAATACAGACTTTATTCTGTGTAACCAAAGCTTTGTTTCTTTTATAACCTTTACCTATTTTCTGTAAGTTAAGTTTAAGTTTATGTCATGCTGTGTGTGTGTGTGTGTGTGTGTGTGTGTGTGTATGTGTGTGTGTGTGTTTTGGGTATTGAACTCAGAGCCTCATATATGCCAATCAGGTGCTATATCACTGAAAAAAAAATCCCAAGCTCAGAATTTGAAAAATTTCAAGTACTCATAAGTGGGAGGTCATGCAGCACTTGTATCTCTGTGACTGATTACTTGGATGTTAAGCAAATAAGAATTTTGCTGGGCAGTGGTGGTGCGTACCTTTAATCCCAGCACTTGGAAGGCAGAGGCAGGAGTATTTCTGAGTTCGAGGCCAGCCTGTTCTACAGAATGAGTTCCAGGATAGCCAGAGCTACACAGAGAAACCCTGTCTCGAAAAGGCCCTCCCCCCAAAAAAAAAGAATTTGACAGGATTTGACAGGATTTGGTAGGCAGCTATGCTGTTGTAAAATAGAATCAGAATAGAATTCAAAATGAACACAGGCACCAAGAAAATGCTTTCTCTTCTAAAAATAGAAGAGCTTTACTTTTGAGACAAGTAAACACGGGAGAATGTTAGCTTATACATGACTGAGGGACATCCTCTTGCAAGCCTGAAACCTGATCCAGGAGAACATGAAGAAGAACAATTGCCAGGGAACCACCACTGAGATCCCCTTGCGGCAAGAGGCCCTTTTCTCTTGTAAGGTAAAAGGTGAATGGGAAAGTCCAGCAAACTTTTGGCATAAAGTCAGTAATCCCAACTTCTATAAAATTTCATCGTTGCTACAGACTTCCAATAAGACTTTACAATTAGTGCTATGTGTAGCATAACACATGAGTCTTGTGTTTGGAGAAAGAAATAGGCTAGATGCTCCTAGAGCCCATACTACTCTAACATGACTAGAGTGTATGAAGGAATACTCTCATCCAGTCAAAAATCCACAAATAACACCTTTTCAAGAAAAATAGAGACATTCAGCAGTACCAGTACAGGTGTCTACAGCCTCACAAAGCCAACCCTAACCAGATGAAAATCCATGACCTCAGAACTCAACTCAGGCAACGACTTTCACTACGAATAGAGGTGGAAGGCAACAGCTACTTTTATAAGAACTAAGAAATAAAGAGAATTGTGTGCTGAGACCTAGTTTAAAGGGCTTAGAGTAGGCAAAAAAGCTAATGTCCTTCCTCTCAGACATCTTATTGAGGGTGCTGAATGTAACAGAGAGAACACTGGATATCATGCTTCACCAACATCACCTACACCAGAATATAGTCACTGAATGCTCACACCACTAGTCAGACATCATCGTGGCTGAGATTGCAAGCTATAATTCTCTACCCACACTATTACCTGTAGTCATTTAGCATTATGTATCACAAATTTATCATGTATAGAAAATAAAATTTATTATGGCTCCTCTCTTTTTGTGCATATGTGTGTATGTTGTATGAGGGTGCATGTTTACACATTTTAGCATGTGTGTGATCTTATGAGGGGCAGAGCTTGATGATAGGAATCTTTCTCAGTAGTTATTCCACATTACTCTTTAAGGTAAGGTATCACCATTAAACCTACAGCTTATTGATTTAGCAACTCTCCTTAGCATCCTTGCTCTGGGGAATCTCCTAACTTCCAACTACTGAGAATGAAATTGCCGGTGAGTCATGATGCACTTACGTTAGCTCTTTGCCAGTTCTCTTGCTTGGGCCTCAAGTATCTTGATTACTTTATCTACTTAGCCATTGCTTCAGTAATTTCCTTATTTTAAGTTTAAATGGCACTGCATTGCCTTTTTTCTATTTATTAATAAAGTTGATGAATAGTTTAACTCCATGTCTTGGCTATTATGAATAATACCACAATGAACATGAGTATATATCTATTTCTGACATACTAACTCTATACCCATTGCCTATACAAAACATGGGAATGCTATGCCATAGGCAGGTCATTATTATGTGTGGGCAGATGCCACACAAGAGTCTCTATGTAAATGTTGTCTACGGCTGGCAATAGTGTGAGGTTTGAGTGTGCTTTTAATATTGAGAACTTATTGAGAGTTATTAGGTTATTTCCAGCTGCCTATCATTGGTGGGAAGCTATCAATAATTTCTTTTCTCTGATTTGAGCTGACTACTGGTTCTGGACATGTGCCGTGTCTTTGCCATCTGGCCCAGAGATCAACCAATGAGCTGCCTAATCTTGGGCTTGAAAGTCTAGAATCTTGAAATGGAATAAAGGTCTTTCTATTCCCTTTTTTAGCATGGATTGGGCATTTTGTTCTAGTGACATGAAATTAATAAACTCATATAAATATGATCAGAATTGATTCTTTTCCCATTTGCCTTTCCTTCTCCCCTGTGATATAGTATAGATAGTATTTGTCCCCTCTGAAGGAAACAACTGCAAAGTATCATCTTGGAAATAGAAAACAATCTATACAAGATCCTGGAATAGCTCAGAGTTATCTTGATCTTTCCAGGTTCTAGAGCTATGAAAAACATAATTCTGTTCTCTGTAAATTACCCAGTCTTAGATATTTTGTCATAGCATCAGAAATGAACAAAGACAAGGTCTTTTACCTGTTACTTTTACTCTTGTTATTTATTTTCTT
>JADRCD010175722.1:0-10086 GCA_019843815.1 Montemys delectorum | reverse complement strand
AGAGAGAGAGAGAGAGAGAGAGAGAGAGAGAGAGAGAGACTGGGGGGTGACTATGAATTGGCCTGCTCCAGGATCTGCCTCTTCCTGGCTTTTTCATGTGGGTTCTGGGTACTGAGCTCAGATCTTCCAGCTTGTGTGGCAAGCACATTACTGACTGAGCTAATTCTTCACCACCCTTTAAGAGGTTTTTGGTTTGGTTCGGTTTGGTTTTTGTTTGTTCATTTTTTTGAGACAGGGTTTGTGTGTGTGTGTGTGTATGTGTGTGTGTAGCTCTAGGTGCCCAAGAACTTGCTTTGTAGACCTGGGCCACCTCAAACTCACAGAGATCCACCTGCTACTGTCTCCCAAGTGCTGGAATTAAAGGCAGGCACCACCACTGTTAGCACTCCCAAGTTTCAAATAGAGATATTAGAAAAAAATACTATTTCAAGAGAAGAGCTCTGGTGACACAGGCCTGAATTTGAGGCAGGAGGGTAGACTACTGGAGGCCTGTCTGGCCAATAGAATTACCTCAAGTGCGGGCTGGCCAAGGGAGGTGTGAAGGTAAGAAGTGGAAGGGGACCTAGGGATATAGAGGAGTTCAGAGCATGTTGGAGGGCTTACATCCAGCCCTCACTACAGACAGAAGACAAGACGAGGTCACGTGCTTCCAGAAAGGAAGAAAGAAAAAGTTCATATAGGAAAAGTCCAGAGGCTAGGAGAGTATGACCTTCGCCATAGTGACACTAGACAGTAGAATCAGAAGGAATTATTGCAACATGTTTTTAGAGAAAACCAGTAATTCTCAACCCGGCTAAGCTGTCAATTCAGGGCAGGAGGGGAGACATTTTCACATGTGTTAGGGTGGAAAGTCAATGTGTTCTGCACCCTTTCTTTGAGAGCTGAGGGCATGCTTTTTAACAAAGGAGAGAAGAAAATGCAGTTATAGAATTGTGTCTGGGAATCAGAAGGGGAAAAATCGAGCTGCAGTCTCAAGATGATGATAAGGGCAAGTCTTAGGGGGTGACAGACAACCCCAGGAGCATTTCCTACATCCAAGGGACAGCACTTCTACATGAAAATGTCACGAGGAAGATGATGTTTAAAAAGATGCTGGAGAGTGCTTCTGTGGTCCCAGTGACACAAAGAGAAAGTTCAGTGTGGAAAAAGCAGATCATGCCAGGACTTGGACAAAAGGGTACCATACCCAACATTTCTATTACTAATACTGGATCAATTATCCTTTCATAAAGTCTTCACAGTCAAGTTGCTATAATTTATGTTGTTCTGTGCTTTATCATAACAGTATGAGAAATGCTGATGTTATATGAGTAGAGACAGTGAGTTTCTGGGGGAGGGGGACAGGAAAATGTCTACATATTAGGACAAAGTGACTGGTGGGGTGGGGACTCCTAGCCTGCCAGTGTGCATAATGGGTTTCTACTTTTTGTAAGCATCATAGAATGGTATAGGCTCAGGCTTTAAATGGTGTAGTGAAGTATATGTCGAGGTCAGAGGAGCCCAGAAACACACACTCTTCATTCTGAAGCATGAGAAATATTGACAGTTGTAAATTTTATATAAACATAGCTTGTGGGAAAGATTTGACACTAGGAGGGAGAATGGGCTTGTTGACCCACCAGGGTTTCTATTTTATAAACTGCATATAGCCAAATAGGATTCAGATAGGAAGAGGTGTGTGGTTATTTTACACTGATTCTAGAACATGTATTCTAGAACATTTAGTCTGATAAAGTCATGGAAGAAAAACGGACTCCAGTTGTATTCATCACAGGCATTCAAAGTGTTACAGTAACTTTTGATGACTTTTTAGGACATGGCCTGGAACTCCAGCCAATCTCCAGACCTCTCAGCCTTATCCCTCAGCTCTGCCTTGCAGCATGGTCTCTTCTGGATACGCCCCACCCAGCTCCGTAAGTCCTCTTGGCTGTCATGGAAACATCACATCCCCTCTGTCCACCCAGATCTAGCTCTATGTGTGGGGTTGAGCTGGATCTGGGTGCAGAACTGGGTATTTGCTGATCTGTGTTTTCTCCCATTTTTATGCAGTAGCACCATAGAAGCCAGCCTCAGAATCCTAAGCGAAAGTCCCCCACTTGCTCTCCATGTAATCCTCGGCAGAGCTCGGGTATGAATCCAGCTGTTATTTGCAGCTGCTCTCACCAAAACGAATAGGAACTTAGACAAAGGTTGAATGAGCACTTCTTTCTATTTCTCTTCCAACTGTTATTGGAATCCAATCCTGACATAATCAACCATCACCACGGGAAGAGTGTAAAACGGTACGACACCTTAGAGAACAGCTTTAGGTCACACAGTAAATACAACATTGAGTAAATGCAACCCCCCTCCCACCCTACAGCTGATGGAGTGATGGCCCTAAGCATAAATCAAGTTCTCAACTAGGAGAACTTTCAGAGAGATTTTAGAAATCCACCTCTAACACTTTTTGGTAAAATGATTATTTCTCTTAGGTAAGGCAGCTATTCACCATCATAAAGTTTTTGGCTGATCTGGAACTTGCAATGTGAACCAGGCTGGCCTTGAGTCCCTGGCAATTCTCCTGCCTCAGCCTCCTGAGTACTGGGATTTTAAGTATGCATTACCACACCCATCCAGAAAGTCTTGATCATGACAGTGACCAAGCAAAATCTTGTTGTCAAAGATAGAATAATTAAAACAAAAAGGAAGTAAAAGTTCTTGCTCCTATTCTAGAATGACCTATCACAAATAATTTTCTTTATGTAAAGTTGCTTTGTGATAGAATAAAAATAAAGGTGGAATAAGTGTGACCATTTCATATTCACATAGAGATTATTTATTTAACTGAAATAAAGCAGTGGCTATTGAGGAAAGAAGGGGCCAGACATAAAAACATAGTTCTATGAAACAAGAATTTACCTCAAAGTTTGAGCTACAAACTCCATTTTAGAAATTGCAGAGGGCAAAGGCATTATTTATTTTATACTGCTTTGTAATGAAGCCATCTTTCATAGCTACTCTCACACACATACATTTTTGCTACAGACATTATTGAGTGTGATGGCACATCCTTGAAACCACATGGCATATGGACTATTTCAACCAAGACAGAAACGAGGGCAAGCATATATTTGTGGTCTTTCTGCTTTAGAGCCTTCACATTCAATGGTGATGGCAGGAAAGCAGTAGCTTCGAAATTGTAGGTGAGGCATATGAATGCCAGGATCCGACCTACTTAGAAGACCAGATCACTGTAGTTACTGCAATTGGAGATTGTGTTAGTCATTCAATTGCTTTACTAGCACCCTATCAAGGGTTCTACCTACTGTGGCTGTATGCATCATTGGGAGGAGAGGCCCTTGGTCCTGTGAAGGCTTAATGCCCCAGTGTAGGGGAATGCCAGGATGAGGAATCAGGAGTGGGTGGATGGGGGAACACCTTCATAGAAGCAGGGGGAGGGGAGATGGTATAGGGGGTTTCCGGAGGGGAATCCAGGAAAGGGGATAACGTATGAAATGTAAATAAGGAAAATATCTAATAAAAAAATTTTTAAAATTAATAACAAGTCAGAAGAGCACTGACAAGGTGCAGCAGGAGCATAACAAAGACCTTGTTCAGTGGTCCAGTCCATGTGTATCCTGACAGTGGTCAAATGGCATGAACCTGAAAGACTCTGGCGGCAAGGCCTGAAGTTCTGATTGGAAATAACTTATAGTTTCCTTTTGAGTAATGAAGCCAATGTGTGCTTAAATTCAAATGGGACCTGTCCAGCCACCCTGTTTTATGAGATCTAAATATTTCATCAAATAAGTTTAATATGTGTATTATTATTACAAATTGAATGAAAGAATATATAATTCTTTGCCACATGTGGAAATGGTTTAAAAAGAAGTGACACTGACTTTAGAGTTCACAAGGTTCGTGTGTTTCTAAGCCCAGTCAAGGAAGGAAACAGTCATCCTTGGGTTCGCTGAGGAAATGAACTGTCTTTTACACATGTAAGCCGAACCAACTAAAACAAGCCTGGCTGTCCCTAATGTTCTCACTGTTGGATGATATATTGGTTTGAATGAACAACTTACATGTTCACAGAATTAAAAATAAATAAATAAATAATCGGCAGCCTAATAGAGTTCAGTCTGCAGCAGACAGAAATAAATTCTCATAGTTGGAGTTGTAGACACAGAATGAAATTCAATAAATACAGATCAGGGAGCCACCAGTTGAGAATAATTATCTTAAAGTAGCCAAATATAGGGAAAAAGTTGGTTTCATAAAACCTCAGCCCAGCGTCTCATTTGGCTAGAAGAGGGTCAGTAATGACAAAAATCAATCACAGTGCTGAAATGTAATGAAATAAATAGGGGTGCAAAAGGAAATGGAAATTATATTGGCTAAGAACCCATTGGGGCCTCACTGGGGACAGTCTTAGTCATACTTTGTTGGAAGAAAAGTAATCCCAGGATTATGCCTGGTGCAATTCTCAGCCCTGTGGCTTTCTTCTTATTGATCTTCATTCAGAGTCATCCTGCTATTGCTTTGGAATGTCTTGACTTTCCCTAACTTGCTTTGTCTCTATTGAAACCTGGCATTCCCTAGGGATGCTGCAAGCCCCTGAGGCTCCCCTTTCTGCCTGCCACATGCTTCCTATGGCCACCCTTAGAAGAGCTTGCTATCATCACTCAATGTCTGCTTCCCCTGTGAAGTTCCTGAGCTCCACCTATAATCACTCTCTTTCCTGTGGTCATCAACAACCTTGGCAGGTTCCTCACTTTTCTCAATGAGTTTGCTATTTAGCCCTTGGGCTTGTGCCATCACCCTTGGCCACCACTCATGCCAATGTTCCCTCTAGCTTCTTGATCTGTTGGACAATTTCCCATATGCCTGTGACCTTCATTTCCACTTGGACTTCCCACTCAAACTGATGTGTCTTAAGTTCTTGGGGGATGCCTGTCTGTAGATTGTGAACTTAGCTAGTTTCCCCCACTCCCCTTTGGTCATCGCTGGTATTCCTTTCCATGGCTTCCAATCCTAGCCTGCCTTAAAGCAGCTGTGCTCCTGGTATAACATTCATTAACTTGGAATCTCAGCCTCCTCTATTTTCAAGGCTCTCCCCTTTATCTTTATGTCTCCTCTGATTCTGTGCACTGCATGTACAATGTTTTTAATGGCACTCTTTAAAGGTATTCAAATTCAGTAGCTGCACCCTTACAGTTCCAGGCTTGCCAACTGTACACATGTTCTGTTTCTACCCTCTAAGTGCTAATGCTGGCTGATACAAAGCCGCTGAAAGAGTGCACTGAATTTAATTTGGGTCTCTATTACTTTCAAATATACTCTCCTCATTGCTAGGAAACAAGAATTCCCTCATCTATATTCCTCATCTTTACTCATTTTTCTCAATAACCTAATTTGGCCTTCATAATTCAAAAGACTTATTTATTTAATCTTATGTATATGAATTTTTGCTTGCATGTGTGTATATAACACAAGTGTGCCTGGTAGTGCCCAAGGAGGCCAGATCTCCTGGACCTAGAGTTATGAATGGCTGAGTAAGAGCCGCAAGTACTCTGAACTGTTAAGCCATCTCTCTTATCCAATTCTTGACCATATTTCTATGTAGCCTTATCTTAGCTATCTCCCCATTAAGAATGTCTTCATCAGGAAGGTACTACGCTTTCAACTTTATAATTACCAAAGGAAGTCTTATATACCCTCAGATAAGATGGAATGGACATGTTGAAGAATATTACAACCCTGTGTTCTTTTATGTAAGCCACCAAATATTTGAGGTTGAATATATTGTGGTTTGGGGGTGGTGGTGGTTGAGTACTACTTCTGACATTGATAGGGTACCTGTGAGTATTTAATACACACTAAATAAGACTCTGAGCTACCAAGTAAGGATTCAGACTCATGGAAATGCACTTCACTTACACACTGAAGTCAGCAAGAGACTGTCAGACCTGAGTAGTATGATCCTGTATTATGAATGTGACATTGCATTAGAGCCAGTATTTCCCTGAAAAAAAGTAGGGGAAAAAACTATATCCAAATGTTATTTCTTAGTTAAAAGTTCATACTTCAGGAAGTTTCTTGATTAGGCTTTCCACCTCAGGGAGGGGTTGTTTCAAAAGAGATCCAACATCAACACTGTTAATATAAAGTTGTCATCACAGGGTATTTATAAAGAGGCTGTATGGCCAGCTGGTCTACCTGGAGTCATCCATCATCTCCAATCCACTCCTTCCTGATCCTGTTGGGTGAGTGTGTATGTGTATGTGTGATTTTATTTCTGCCTCTAATGTTTCTGCTCCATTTTCCCTCTAATGTTATTCTGAAGGTACCTTTGGTTCTATGTTTTTCATTTTTACTATTACTAAACTGCTCTTTGACTATTATTTGAAGACAATAAAAGTCACTTAAGCAGAAATGTAAGCTGATACATATTGAATTTTTAAAATCAAAGGGAAAATAATTAGCCTTGTAAATGTTGACCAGAGAAGAAAAGTATTTTGGACTACACTGAGTTTAAATTCAGTTATTTTTTAAAAAACAAAATCTGTATCAAGTTAAAAGGTGTATGTGTATGTGCATGTGTGTGTATGTGTGCGTGTGTGTGTGTGTGTGTGTGTGTGTGTGTGTGTGTGTGTGTGTGTGTATTTTCTTACCAAAATCATCCTGGCAATCACTAGGCTATAGATTACTCAAAGGCAATGCTCTTACCTCTTTCATCTTTGAGTTCAGAATTTCTCAGTATTTTGTAGGCACTCAAAATATTTAGAAAAGGACATACTCTGGATTTAGAGTGTATTCGTGTACGTTTAAGCATCTTTTCAACTGTTGCCTGATGGTTACAAGTCTCTGGCTATTTACAACACATACTTTTCTCTACATGGTTTTGCTTCCCGTCACTCTCCTTGCCTGTCATGTTTTGTTTTGCTTTTGAATCTACTAGGTAAGGCTTATGGTAAACAGAATCTGGGAAGCCAATTTTTGCTCTATTATCAAAAGGTGATATAATGAGGTCTTGAACCCTAACTAGGAGAGGTTAAAGGATGGAAAAATGTTCAGCTTTTTAAGTTATGCCACCCAAGCCACACATTGGAGTTTGAGCTTTGGTCCAACATAAACAGGCCAGGAAGGGAGTAGCACAGAAGCCTGCAAGCCTTCATCAGCGTCTGTAATCTGATGGGCTGTTAACATGTCAAGTATGCACACCTTGAAACGGCAGTTTAACTGTATCCAGGCCAACTAATACTGTAAGTGTTTGCTAGAGAGCGGACCTGTCTCCTCCTCTTTTCAGATGGCTCATTTTTCCCCCAGTGTGTTGTTAAAGCAAGGCATCAATCAAATGGGAGAACTGGAGAAATGAAGAAAGAAGTTAAGTAACTGGATGAATTTTTCTACTGTGATTCTAGTATGTAGGAAATAAGTTTATATTTATGCTATGCTCCCTCCCACTGTGTGTGTGTGTGAGATGTATATGTTAGTATGGATGTGTCACACGCATTTTGTGTATATAGAAGTCAGAGGAGTAGGTTGATAGTAGCTGTTTATCCTTGATTTTTCTTCATATTTCCTTTTCAGACTGGGTCTTCAACTGAACCCAAAGCTCATCATTTAGCTAGACTTTCTGGCCAGTGAGTTTCATGGATCACCTGTCTCCATTCCCAGCTCTAGTGCTGAGGTTCCAGGAGAGTATCACCATATCTGGCACTTTACATGGGTTCAGGAGGTCTGAACTCAGGTTTGCACAGGGATTTTACCTACCTACCGAGCCATTTCTCTAGCTGTATTTATTTATTTATTTATTTATTTATTTAGATAAGGTTTCTTGTTTACATCAAGACCATGCTGGTCTTGACTAGCAATGTAGCTGAAGATGATCTTGACTCTCTGATCCTCCTGCCTCTACCTTCTTAGTGCCAGGATCACAACCATTGGCATTCATGCCCATTTTGATGCTGATTATAGATAGAAATCAGGGCTTTGTGCATGGTGTTAGTATCAGCAACCAGCTTTACGTCACCCATATGCAACAGGATCCTCACATCTGTTGCCATGGCAATCGCCATACATTCCCACATTCCCAGCATCCATGTGGTTTACCTACCACGTTTACCTTTGACAGACCTTCTTGACCTTCCCTCTCTCTTTTCTCCCTTTGTCTCTGTGGTATTCTTTTGTTCCCTACCCCCACAATAAACCTCTCTCATGTGGAACTGTATTGGCCTGGTGTGGTCTGTCCGGACACAAGCTGTGGTTCTACCACAACACATAGCAGCTAAATACTCGACCAAGTGAGTAACATCTAAATGTCCTCACATGGGACTTTTGCCGAATTTTGCATATCCATTCAGTTATTAACAGATGAGGAGACAAACAATAGCAGTTAGAGATATACTATAAAGGAGAACAGCTCTGGAACTGGTGGTGTTTGAAGATAGAGGTCCTGGAAATATTTACAGAAAAATTAAGTGGAACAAATGAGGTGGCTTTAAAACTGGGAGCTTTTTCTCTCATTTCTTGCTTTCCTCTTGTTTTATTCATTCAAAAATACTTATGAGTATCTACTACATAAGACCACATAAAGGCAGTGAACATCCCCACTCTCAGAGGGACATCAGCATACAAAGGCAATAGCAAGTAATGACCATCAGAAGCAATTATGTACTGTGTAGTAATTAAAGGGAAGGCTGAATGCTTTAGATTGGGTGGCTGGAGAAGGGGATGACATTAAGTTGAGATTTGATAGGCAAGAAGAGGCCAGCTTTTTATCACATTCTAAGCATAGAACATTCCAGGCAAGGGAACAAGTTGTACTTCAATGCGTATGTAAGAATGTAGGGGACCCAAAAGGAGCTTCCAAACATAGAAAGCCTGGTACAGTTAAGTTGCTGATAAGGACTGACACTAGTCACTCTTTCTCCATTTCTCTCTCACACACACCATCTCTAAGTCTTGTATATGCAGCAAAACACCAGTTCTCTGTTTTAAACAGCTACCGACTATATGAAGACATAACTCCAGTCTTAAAATACTGGCTACCTTGCTGTTGTAGTCTCACTTGGTTTCTGGGACAAATACCATGTGCAGAAACAAGTTAGGAGATGAAGAGGTTTATTTTAGCTGACAGCTCACCATTCATCATTGAGGGAAGTCAGGACTGGAACTCAAGCAGGAACACGAACCAGAAATGATGGAAAAAGCCACTTGCTGGTTTCTCAGGCTCATGCTTAGCTATTTTTCCTTTACACCAAGAACCAGTTGCCCAGGGAATGGTATCACCTACAAAGAGCTAGGCCCTCCTACATCAATTAGCAATCAAGATAATTCCTCACAGACATACTGCTAGGCTGATCTAATTCAGGAGATATTTCTCTAAAATGAATCTTAGCTATATCAAGTTGATGGTTAAGTCCAACTAGGATACTTGCTGTGAAAGAATTTTTAGCATATATCTCTCCCTTGAAACAAGATTTTCAGAAACAATGGGATATCTAAGGGTGGGTAGACAAAATTTTATATTATTGCAAAAGTGGTAAGTATAATTACATAAAAAGACTGATTCAACCAGAATTTATTTTTACTGCAACATGGGAAATACTAATCCTATTTTCATTTTTATTTTAGAGACTAGAGGAAGAACAGGAGCAAAGAGAGCTGTTGAATTAACATGGAAATTTTTTTCAACCACTTCTTATCAACGGTCATGGACTTTTATGGCTATGTGTGTATTTTTGGCACTCCACTGGAAAGTAAGCTATTTTATTTGCTGACTTGTTTGTTTCTGGGTGTAAGCATCATTCTTCATTAACTCCCTCCCCCCTTTGATTTCTCAAGTTGCTGACTGTATATGTTTCCATTGTACCTCCTGCCTACAAGGAAGAGGAGGAGGACAGAAAAAGAGGGAAATAGATAGGGCTTGGAAAGAGCACATTATGATTTCTGCATTGATTAGTTGAATTTAGGAGTTAAGCACAGGAGCAAACATGATTAGCTGTTCCTTGATGCTCAGCCACACCTGCTGAGTCTGCTACTCACAAATTTCCTATGGATGTCAGTCAGAACTACACTTTTGAAACATGATTTTTTTTTTTT
>JADRCD010175720.1:0-12739 GCA_019843815.1 Montemys delectorum | reverse complement strand
ATAGATAGATAGATAGATAGATAGATAGATAGATAGATAGATAGATAAAGGCTGCTAGGAAGTAATGACTACACGTGTAGGAAGAGAGTGAAAGAGTTCAGGAATCTTGGCCCCTAGCCAAGACATCTGCTGAAGTGGGGGTTCTCGGAGTGGGGTAGTTTTATTGTAGAATAAATTGTTACTCTATAATAAAAATGGAAAATTAACTTGTGTAACCAATCAACGAATCTTGATGAGTCTTTCTGAAACATACCACCCAGATAAACTGAAGAATTGTGCATTTTCTTTTAAAAGAACATTTCTGAGGTAGACAGGATGGGAAAGAGGGTACACTTTGAAGGAAGGGAGAAGGGGAAGTCAGGTGGAGGACTTGCAAAGGGTTCCGAGCACAGAGTAATACTGGATATTCCTCCATTAATTTCTGCAACTTCAGTTGAAAAGCAGGTAGACTGCTAAGAAATCACATGGGTGTTATGGTACACATCTTTAATCCTAGCACTTTGGAAGCAGAGGTAGGCAGTGAGTTCTAAGCCAGCCAAGGCTACATAGAGAGACCCTGCCTAGACAACACATAAACACACACACGCACACGCACACGCACAGAGACGCACATGCACACATGCACACGCACAGAGACACGTGCGCACACACACACATACGCACACGCACAGAGACGCACATACACACACGCACATGCACGCACATGCGCGCACACACACACATACACACATAGAGACACACACACGCACACACATGTGCACACACACATGTACACACGCACACACGTGCACACGCACACACACGCGCATGCGCACACACACACACACACGCACATGCACGCATGCACACACACACACACACACACACACGCATGCACACAGGAAAATGACATAAGATATGCCCTTTTCCTTCTTAAGGACAAGGATATTATCATTAGGTGCACATTTTTTATCTGTCTGGGGCATCTAGAAATGGAGAGACAAGGAAAGCAAGCAGAACCAAGGTGGAAAGCTACAAGTAAGACCCCTGATCATAGCCACTGCTTGCAGAAATAAGAAGAGATGACTAGAAGGTATGCTGGTTAGTTGTTTTGTATGTCAGTTTGTCACAGACTAGAGTCATCTAGAAGAGGGACTCTCAACTAAGAAAGTACCTCTATCAATCAGACTGTTCTATAAGCAGTCTGTGGGGTCTTTTCTTGATTGATGATTAGTGAGGAAGGACCTATCCCACTGTGGGCCATGCCACCCTGAGCAGGTGGTCCTGGGAAGTACAAGAAAGGCAACTGAAAGTGACCCAGGGGAGCAAGCAAGTCTGTAGTGTTCCTCTCCGGCTCCTGCTTCAGTTCCTCCTCCAGGTTCCCACTCTGCTCAGGTTCCTGCCTTGGCTCCCCTCAGTGGTGGATTGGGATCAGGATGTGTAAGACAAATCCTTTCATCCTGGAGTGAGTATTAGACATGGTACTTATCCTAGAACCAGAAACCAAGCTATGGTGAAAAGTATAGCTGATCCTCAATCTTTCCAAAGAACCTTCAGCTATCCTGACCCAAGGAACGTGCACACAGGGATTCTCTCCATGACATCTCTTTTGTAGGCTGTGTAGATTTACAGTTAGACACCGACTATAGGCGAAAACAAAAACAAGCCTTTCTCCCTGCTTTGCCAGTGCTACAGGCCTCCTGCTCCAGGCTATTGCTATTCCCCTGATCCCGTCAGAATCCTATGAAAGACGTAAAAGAGAGATGAAAGGGTTTTGTGGTTGAATACAAGAGGCAGCAGCTTCTTGGAGGATCACTGTCTTGGTCAAGTAACAACAAGAAGGACAGATTATACAGTGCATACACGCTCAAAACACTTCTGTGTACGCATACATCCATGTGGCTGAAGTAAGCACAAAAGGCTAGGAAGAATCACACAAAACTCCTGTCTTCTCTGGTATTTGGAGATAAATAAATTGAAGCTATAGAAAACCAGGAGCTGTATTGTCAGCTGAAGGAAGACCACTCAATCCAGATGATAGCTGGCCTGAGCTCCCCTGGGTCAGAAACTATGATGTCATTTTATTTATTTCTCTTTAAAAATATGTAAGAGAAAAAAAAAAACTATTTAAGAGAAGCCATTGTTTAGGGGACTAGCAAGATGGCTTAGTGGGTAAAGGCTCTTGCTCCCAAGCCTAGCGACTGAGTTTGGGCTCTGCAGTCCATATGTTTAGGAGAGAGATGACTTCTGCTAGTTGTCTTCTGATACCCGCCCCCCCAAACATACACACACCAGCTGTAATATGCCATGCCTCTCCTTAAATCTAGGTATAAAAATTAAAATATAATTATTTGACTATGAAGTCTACAATCTATATTTCCAGGCCAAATTCACTCCCACCACAGCCTGCTTTGATAAAATATTATTGGGATATTGTGGGTCCTCATTATCGCTTTGACTGGATTTAAAATTACCATGGGAATATATCTGTGTATGTGAGGATATTATTAGGCAGGTTTACCTTTTACCTAGATGTGATCAGACCCATTTCCTGGGTATGGGCCCTAGCCTGAATAGGAGGAGAGAGAAGACTGAACATGAGCATTTATCTCTCTCTGCTCCCTGAGCACAGCAGTAAGATGAGCAGCTGCCTCGTGTGCGTACTGCTGCTCCTACCCCACCATGCTGGACTCTACCCTCTCAGACCGACTACTAGCCAAAATAAACCCTTCCCACCTTAAGTTGGTTCCCTGAGACAGTTTATCATAGCAAGGAGAAAAGTAGCCAATATAATGTTCTTGGCTAGGGTAACTTCCAATCCGTAGCAGCGGAGCTGAGCCATTGTGACAACCTGAATTGTCCAGGCCATATAGCCCTCAAAACCTTGCACACACCTACTTCTTGGCACTTGGCATCACCCTGTTTCCTGACCTCTAGTGTAAATCCAGTACAACTCAAGTGTGGGTTAGATTTCATGTAGAAGGCATCAGCTGGCCATACTGAACTCACCCTTAGAGGCTTCTCTACCCTCCTGCCTTTGCTCATTCTCTTCTTCTTTTTGGCCAATGATTGTTATATGCCAAATCCCTGGAGGATATGCATAGACTTCAGTGGCTTAGTTCCATACCTAGAGGGCAGATTCAGAAGGTCTCGAAGGAGGAGGGGAAGCCCTAAATCTGAGTTTTCAGCAGGAGACCTGGTGGCTGTGCTGAACAAGATCAGGTGTCCCGTGCTGTTGGGGAGAACTCCCAGCACCTGGCCATTAAAGCAGTTGGCTTGTCCAGAGAAGATGAATTAATTCTGCAGAACTCTTGGGACAGACTTATTGAGACATTTCAGCTCACACAGGGATTTTAGACAAAGAATTCATGGGTCCCCAGTGTTCTACAAAGTTCCTTTATTCCCTCAATTTTAATTGTATTCCATGGGCTCCTTCCAAACCCAACTTCATTTGGCTTGCAAAATGGCTGTCTGTATTCAGTATTTCCCATTATTGTAGCTATGAGTGTGAGTTATAGCTGTTAATCCTTCATTCACAATAAGCACAATGAACTTGACCATTATTAGTTCTTTGGGACTTGTTCTTCAAGAGTGTGTCTTAGTGGTCCATACCAGGTGTCCCTCCATCAAGATCAACCCAAACCTAATAAGGAAAGAGAAGTTCAAGATTTAACAGACTAAGTGGATATTTTAAGAACAGGAATAAATAGAAGTAAGAGGAAATGGATTTAAAATTTAGATAGATGCTTACACTACTTAGATGGTCATGACTTTTATTTCCTTACCCATGATAATGAGACTGTAGGTATAACCCTGAATGGCTAAAGTAAATGTTTTATATGCAGCAAATGTCACCTACAAATCAGGCTTATAACTCTTCTCCCTGTGGCCTGAATTGCTAACAATCATCTTAGTTACATGGAGATTCCCAAAGAACTATGGACTTGGGGCTTGTGGATAATACCTGGTGGCTAAGATTGAGCTTCTCAGTGGTTCTGTCCAGGACACTCTCCTGTTTTCCCTGGAGTAAACTTTTATCCCTCATATATCCCGTTGTTACTTCATGTCTTCTCTTGCCCCAGCTAGCTGAGCTCCCTCTTTGTAGCCTTTTTTGGCCAGACTCTTTAACAGCCTTTCCCACTGCAGTCTCCTCACTGTGATGACTTGAGTGGAGAAAATTCAGCCAAGCCCCTCCCCCCAGTGGGGTTTTGCTGTGTGCACCCTTTAAGGGAAGACAGACATGGCTCTTGGTGATGAGTCACAGGCTGTTACCTTGCTGTGTGTGGAGCTGTCTGTGAGGTTCACTCCAGGGCCCTTCAGAGAAGGTGCTAAATAATTCACCAAAACAGCCTGCTCTTACATCTGTCCTAGCCTGTCCCCTGATGACCTCCAGGATGTGTAAGTAGGCTCCTATTAGCAGCATTATGGTGTCAGGGGTGGGGGTGGGGGACAGGAAGATGAACAGGCTGCATGGAGCTTGCCCTTGTCTGGAACTCTCCAGATGCCAGAGTAGATAGTAGGATGGTACTGATAGCTTCTAAGGATACAAGATGCTGTGGTTACACTCAGGCAGTATAAACATTTATTAAGCACTACTGTGACAATTTACTTATCTTATAACCTGTTAGGTCCAAAAGGCAGAAACTATTGAATGGGCTCACAGAAAAAACAGGATGTGTCCCACTTCACACTACGGGTAAGGGGCAGAGCCAGAACAGGCCCTAGACTACCTCCCACCTGACACAGTGCCTGTGACAGAGGTCCATGGCAGCTGTGGATACTTTTAAGACTTATAGACTGTAGCTATCTTGATGATGTATACATTATATCCGCTACATTAGACCTAATGCTTCTCTAGGTGGAAGTATATTTGTGGTACATGTTAATAAGCCCTCCTAGGGCTCATCTCAGTTGTTTCGGGCAGCTGCTTTCATTTTTTATCATTACTCTTTTATGTTTTGACCTGGTCATTTACTGATCAAAGTGGTAACTAGAAGATCTTTTTCAAAATAATGTCCTGTACCGGCAACTTCCTGTGCGGAGGGAAGATGTGTGTTATTAGATGGAATTCCAGGAATCTCCTGCAGAGCTCAATTTAGCATGGCATAGAACAGTGTTAACCACAGACCCAGAGGAGGAGACGGGTATACCAGGAAAGATGTACCAGTAAGAGATAGGCCAGAAGTACTTAGTTTCTTAATTTTAAGAAGACAACTTGCATACAGTGGTGGTTTGAATGTGAAGGTTTGAATATCCTTGGCCCATGGCAAGTGGCATGGGAGGTGTGGCCTTATTGGAGTAGGTGTAGACTTGTTAGAAGTGTATCACTGTGGGGTGGGTTTTGAGGTCTCCTCTTACACTCAAGCTCTTCCCAGTACAGAAGAGAGCCTCTTCTGGCTGCCTGCCTTAAACCAGTCTTCTCCTGGCTGCCTTCGGGCCAAGATGTAGAACTATAGGTTCCTCCAGCATCATGTCTGCCTGTACACTGCCATGCTTCCTGCCACGATGATAATGGACTGAACCTCTGAAACTGTAAGCCAGACCCAATTCAATGTTTTCCTTTATAAGAGTTGCCTTGGTTATGGTGTCTCTTCACAGCAATGGAAATCCTAACTAAGACACCTACATAATAATACATCATAAGATGTCTACCTTCCCAGCTACTCTTAATAGGTGAATTTGTCCTATCATAGTTGGTAGACAGGTCTATACAGAACCCACTTTGCAGGTAATTATAGTAGACAATATCTACTGTGAGCTTCTGGTATATCTATCTGATACTGTACAGGGTGCTTTGTAAACATACTATGGTTATCAACCATTGTGTATATGTTTAAATAAAAGGAATCTTCAGAGCAAAATAGTAATCAACTTGTCTAGCTTCACACATGCACACACACACACACACACACACACAATGGGAGGTGGGTGCAAGCAAGCAGTAGACTAGGCCAGAAATAGACATATACTTATTGATTCTAATAAAAAATAAAATAAAAAGCTAGTTCCATACAGCAGGACTTTGTTTCAAAAAAAAAAATAAATTATTTACCTTCTGCAGCAAGCTATTAATAGCTGTAAAGGAATGTTTAAGGTTAAAAAGAGAAGGCAGACTCTAGAGCAGCAGGTTAGAAGATACAGATACCACAGCTATACTTGTTTTTCTTTGTCTCCATCAGTCACCAACCACGGCTGTGACAGTCTCACTGTGCTATAATCAAAATACAAATAAGTTATGTGGTCCCTAGCCTCAGCTTCTGCCAAGGTGCTCCCTCCTTCCAAGGGAGCTAAAGCCTTAGTGGTGCAAAGTGCTCACGTCATCAGTGACTGGCACTACCTTGACAGTCTGACAGTCCGCACCATGGCCTCAGCCTCTGAACCATTCCTCTACCCTCAGCCTATGCACAATAATGGCTGCAGAGGCTAAGATCGGTAGTGCCCTTATTAAAGCAGCTGATGTCAGCATGGAACTTCTTGGCCTGGCTTGTTGGCAAAAGCTCTTGCCAGTGTCAAATTGGAGGCCTCATCTGCACCTGGGGTGGAGGACATAGGCCTGGTCTAGCCACTGGAGCCTCGCCTACAGGCAGTTCTGCCCCTCTGGGGGAGAAGAAAGTAGAAGCCGGAAGGAAGCATCTAAAGGGTCCGTTGACATGGGTTTGGTGGTTTTGACCAAACCTCTTTGTTAATATATTCAATAAAAAAACTAAAGCTGTTTTGCTTTGTTTTGTTTTTAAGTTGTGTGGAAATAAAGGGATGTAGTTGTTTGCCATTTTCGTCGCTGTGAGTGTTACTGGGAAGCCAGAGGTTCCATTTCTAAGTTCTTAGTCTCATTAAATAAAGGATTTAGAAATAGATTCAGAAGCCCAGGACAATCTTATTAGAGTGTAAAAGAAAAGCAGCTCTTTTCTCTTGCGGGTAGGTGAAAATCCCTGCAGCTCCCAGGAAGAGAGCTAGAGAAACATTAGGTCTTCAAGTTAGGGATGGAAGAGAAATAGAGGCAGCCTGTTAAGAAAGGAAAAAGTACTCCCAAGACTAGAAGTGGGCTCCTAAGCTGGGGAAAGGCCCCTAAAGCATCTTTTATACCTGCCCCTTCTCACCTTGGTATCTAGGGCTTCTTATCCTGCATATTCCTTGGATGACGCTGGGATATGGAAAGCTCCCAAGCTTCAGTTGCAAACTGCCTTTCCTTGCCTGTTCATCTTGATGTATTCTTTTTTCTGTTGCTACTCTTTGTCACATGAAGACATCATCAGCTATTAGATCTTATGGCCAGCCATAAACCAGGCAGTAGGTCATGAGCATTTAGTCATCCATTCATTTAGCCAATCATTATCAAAGGACTGTGAAAGGAGCAGCTGTGAGCCTAGAGAGCAGGCCCTGGAATGTATGGATTCTCACAGCATCTCATCCCTAGTTACAGGAAAGGAGATAGTTTGTTAAAGGGGAGAAACAGAGTGGTTTGGAGGTGTTCTATGTTTCTCCTGTGGTCTAGCTCCAAGAGGACAACAAAGGCTGAGATGAGGTCTCCAGTGGCCTTTTATGCATTAACAAAATACTCACCTCTCCCCAATTTGTATAACAGGCTTTTCCAAGCCTGTTCCCTTAGCTGCCAGTCCCGCCCTCCTTTCTCGTGTTCATCACTGGAGTGTCCTCCTGTGCTGTTCTCCTGCCCCAGGACTACTGCATGTCCTGCCTTTTAGAATAGAAGGCCGAATGGAACAGTCTAATTCCACTGTGAGAGCATAAAGCAGCCTGAGCAAAATATGCTAATGCCTCATGAACACAGGGTTTAGCTTTCACAGTGGCAGTGTGAGGAACATGGTAGACCCTTTGATTGACAAAATAATTTTCTGAAAAGCATATTAATACATATTTTAAAAGCAACCATTTAAAGCTTCTGGAACATTTCCTAAAGGCACGAAGCCTGATAGTAAAACATCTAGCCAAGAAAGCCTACTAAATCATGCAAGGTGATAGTCTGTGGCGTTTGAACTGTGACTCGCTCACCTTCCTCTTCCGTTCTAACACAGATCAGTGTAATGGAAACTCCACTCTGCAAGGACTGCAGCCAAGACCCAGAAGTCTAAAGCTATTGTTTTATTTTGGGTGGGGCAGCGTTACAGATGGACAACACCCCGCCCTTGCAAAGAAGCCTCTTTCTTCAGAGCAAAGTTTTAGGCAATTTATTGCAAAAGGTATTGTCAAGAACAATAGAACAATCAGCTAGCCATGAGTACTAGCTAACAGCTAACTGTGATACCAATAAACACAGACCAGCGCAGTTGCCCAAGCCAACTGTGCTCCTGCCCTCTGCCAAGTACCACTGCAGGAGAAACAACTCCATTTAACTTCCCTAACCAGTCACTGAAGAAATAAGCTAACAAACAAAGGATAAAGGGGGGAGGGGTGGCAGTCACAACTATCACAGTGTACTGTGTAAAATGTTCACTCCTTTCAACTAAATAGTTTCTATTTTTAATTTTGAGAATTACCAACATAAGTACTATCTTTATATTATTCCCACAACCTGTCTCCTCCCAACAACTCCTCCTGTGTCCCTCCACTCCCTCTCAAACTTGTGACTTCTTTAATTATTATTGCTTTACACCCCTGCACACAGATACATTTATTTATTATTGCTTGTATATATGTGTGAGTCAGGCTCACCACTTTGGGCGGAGTAATCTATTGGAGGCTTGCTCCCGGAGAAGGCTGAGTCACTATCATTCAGTAACAATTAATTCCCTATAGCTTTTCCTCTAGGGATGACACCTTGTGAGATTTCCCACCTTCACCGGTCAACTGGTATTGTCATTGTGCAGGTCTGTTTGGCAACTATATTGGTTACCCCCAAAAATATAAGTACCACTATTGCACCCTTGGGGATATCTTGCCCTGCTGGTCATCTCTGTACTTTGTAGGCTTCACTACTGGCTGAGTTTATTGATTGCTTTTCTCCCTTGGAAGCTGGCATACCACCTTTGGAGACTATGAGAGCTAGCCCACAGGGCATAGAGGTCAGTTCTAGCTTGATTCCTCCAAATCCTGTGTCCAAACTTTATAATATCTTCAGCAGCAGTTGTCTTGCCCTACTGTAAGGCCACCAAAGGCTTTCATGACAGCCTATATTGTTTTGGGGGGGGGGGGTCTTGAACTTACCTGACAAACGACTCAAAGGGTAGTTTCCCCTGACTGACACTGAGGATTTTGTTGATAGTCTATGGCTTTTGGAGGAATATTGTCATCCTGTGCTGTAATTTTATTTAAACTATCTATCTATTCATCTATCTATTCACATAGGTACACATATATACTTTATATGTGTGCAAATTTAAGCAGACATGAAATAATGTGATTCCAAACTTCCTTAGCGTCTTTTAGCTCTTTCCTCCCCTCAGAGCATTATTATCCCAAGTAGTGCACTTCATATATATATATATATATATATATATATATATATGTGTGTGTGTGTGTGTGTGTGTGTGTGTGTATGTGTGTATACATATATACACACACATATATATACATACATATGACAAATGTATACACATATTACATGTATTTTTAAGAAAAACATAAAATATTATGATTCCTATGGCTTTTTCAGTCATCCATAGAGTTCTTTATCCCTCCTCCCTTGCTTTCTCTCTGTATTGACCTCTTTTGCCTCTCTTCAGTTAAAGTGCCCCCATTTTCCTATTTCCCCCTTCATAGCACCTATGTCCCACTATCCCTATATCTAGAACTCCTTCCAACACACACAGATACACATAGACACAGACATGCACAGACACACACACACACACACACACCCACACACACACATACAGTGTCCCTTCTTATTTTTCTGGTTTCTAACATCAGTTTGGTTCCACATTCACATCTAAAGCACTAGGGTCTGCAAAGAAGACAGAACCTGTAAAGAAGACAGAAAACTTCTTTCTGGACATGGATTGCCTTTACTCAGTATGAGATTTTTCTAGTTCCACCCATTTACCTGGAAATTTCTTGATTTTATTTTTCTCACTGATGAGTTGAATTCCACTGTGTGTGTGTGTGTGTGTGTGTGTGTGTGTGTGTGTGTGTGTGTGTATGCACCATATCTCCATTATCCATTCCATCAGCTAAAGGACATTTCAGTTGTTTATATTGTATAGCTACTGTGAGTTGAGCTGTAATAAACATGGCTGAGCAAGTACCTGTGGAGTAGGCTGTTGAGTTTGGGGGATATGTGTTAATGGTGTTATAGCTAGCTCATGTGGTATATCTACTTTTAGCTTTTTGAGAATTTTCCACACTGATTTCTAGAGGGACTGCACCAGTTTGCAGTCCCACTAACAGTCACTGAAGGTACCCCTTTTCCCACATCCTCACCAGTACTTGTTATTAGTTATTTTCTGATCTTGCCAATTCTAACCAGGGTAAGATAAAATCTCAAAGTCATTTTAATTTTCATTTCCCTGATTTCTAATGATGTTGAACACTTTAAAAGGTATTTCTTAGCCATTATTGTTTTTCCATTTGCGACATCTCTGCTTAAATACATAGCTCATTTTTAATTAGATTGTTTCCTGATTCTTTGGTGGTTGTATTGTTTGTGATCTTACTCTGTTATTTATGTTACTATTCTGAATATTAGCCTCTATCTAATGTATAGCTGACAAAGACTCTCATTCAGTAATGTGGCGTTTAATCTCCGTGAGTTCTATACTTTCTAAAGATTTGTTTACTATTGATTTTTTAAGTTTGATTACATTGTGGCCAGGTAGGGTACATTAATTTATTTTAATTTTCTGAACTTCTTAACATTTGTTTTGTGTCCTAAGGTGTCATGTGAGGAACAGAGCATCCATTCTTGGAGTTTGGGTGGAACACTCTTCTTAGGTCTGTTAGGTCCATTTGTTACATCATTTAATTCTGAAGATACTTATAACTGGTCAGAGTGATGCAAATAATTGTTTCATGCTCAATCACAAATGGGATGCTGAGTCAGCCCCTCCAAGACCCAGGGAGCCTGGCGTAGGGGGAGCAGAAAGAATAGAAGAGGCAGAACACTGTAGAATGCTGTCTTCCAGGCAGATGTGCCTGTGGCCCTTTGGCACTCACAGCAGCTGTGACGACCTGAACAAGAGCTGCGTGAGAGTAGGCCTGTGAGTAGGCCTGTGAGTAGGCCTGTGAGTAACATGCTGTGAAGTACTATTTAGTTCATAAAGACCTCGTTGCCCTGCAGGCAGTGGATGATTTCTGGGGAAGAAAGCAATTTTTTTTCCAGTAAGAGTCTATGATTCTGAAGATAACCATAATGAAAGTCATTAGGTCACAGACAAACAAACCCCCCCTTAAAAATAGAAGAGGACACGTCGGGAAGATGAGGGGAACCAGCAGAAGCGAGAGGGACAAGAGAGACTACTGGTGAGGGCCAAAGCAAATGAGCAAAACGCATTGGGTACATACAGGAAAATGTCATAGTCAGGTCTCTGGGATGCCTCCAGGGTAATATACTTAGTGTGTAAGTGTAAGGACTAGAATTCAGATCCCCAAAAGATGTGGGAAAGCTGAGTGGGCATGACAGTCAGTGGTAATCCTAGCTGGTGGCAGGCAGAGACAGGACCCCTAGAGCAAGCCAAGCTAGCCAAATGAAATGGTAAGGTCTGAGTTCACATAAAGACCCTTCAGTGTATTAGATAGAGAGCAATTGAGAAAGACATATAACATCATGTATGTACCTGCACACATACCTCCACACACATGCATGCATACACAAGAACACACACAGTTCGTACCACATAATTGGTGGTGCATGCCTTTAATCCCAGCACTTGGGAGGCAGAGGCAGGCGGTATTTCTGAGTTCGAGGCCAGCCTGGTCTACTGAGTGAGTTCCAGGACAGCCAAGGCTACACAAAGAAACCCTGTCTCCAAAAAAAAAAAAAAATTATATGTAAGTGTCATAATAAAACCCATCATTAAACAATTATCGTTAATTGATTATATAATCAATGTCTAATTAATAACAGTATGCATTGTTGAAGTTAGTGTCCGTCCAATCATTGTGGTCCTCTCAGTAGTGCCACCAGATGGGGAGCAATGTCTCTTTTGGGGGCTACTTCATCTCCAAATCATAAAGTTATACCATAAAACATTGAATTTGACAATAAGAATGAAGTTCTGATATAAGCTACAACATAGATTAATTTTTTAAAAAATATTATACTAAAATAATCATTCACAAAAGTTTGCATATGATACATTTTATTTGTATGAAATGTGCTGAATAGGAATATTTGCATATACAAACTAGATTAATATTTATCTAAATCCAGGATAGAGAGGCCACTAGGGAGCAATTTATTAGAGAGTTTCTTTGTAGGTCAGTTAAAAATTCTAAAATTAGCCTGTAGTAAAGGTTGTGAATATACTAGAACTATGTATCAGTTCACTTTAAATGTGTGAATTGCATACTGTGTGAAGTATGTCTCAATAAAATGGTTTTAAGAGAATATCAAAAGTTTTGGTAGTATTAGGAATGAGTGTTGTGTTTTTAAAAAGATAAAGGAAAGAGGGAATATGTTTGGTGAATGTGTAGTCAGGGAAGCGGGAGAGGGTGCCTCCACAGGCCCATGCTGAAGCATCCCTTCCCCCTGAGGGATCAGCTACATGAAGGTAAAGTATAGAATAGAATTTATTCAGGGCATGGGGAGGGGAGTTGAGAAGGCAGGAGAGAGAGAGAGAGAGAGAGAGAGAGAGAGAGAGAGAGAGAG
>JADRCD010175717.1:0-11972 GCA_019843815.1 Montemys delectorum | reverse complement strand
AGGAAGGAAGGAAGGAAGGAAGGAAGGAAGGAAGGAAGGAAGGAAGGAAGGAAGGAAGGAAGGAAGGAAAAAAATCCTGAACATATATGAGGGAAATAATGAAAATTAGTGTCCTCTAAAAAAGGAGCCAATATATTGCCTCTGAATGTCAAAAATGAACAGAAATATCACTGCATGACAGAGCATAACTTCCAACCTCGCTGACAGGAAGCAGCCCAGTGTCTGGACCAGTCTGAGAAGATGGTTCACTGTGGCTGCTCTCCCAATCCCTGCCAGTGACAGGCAATCTCAAGTCCCCGAAAGTGTTTGCATTACCCTGGGACATTCCAAACAGTTTTAATGGAAGAATCATCAGCATGCCCTCCAGGAAGGCTGACAAACGGTGGAAAATCCCAGATTTTGGAGAAAAAAAATAAAATAAAAATAAGCTTGGGAAAGTGATGGTTGTTGATTACATAACATTCAGCCCTTCAAACAATGGTGTAATCATCGAATGGATCACTAAGAAACGCATCAGTGCTCCCCACCTGCCTTTATTTCACCAAACTAAGAGTGGCTTAGTGATCTAGAATGTGTCTCCTTCGGAGCACATGTCAGTATTACTCTGGAGAAAGACGCACTTTGGCTAAGCAAGGAGCATGCCTTAGGAGCAGAGAGAACTCCAACATCTCCAGATGTTGTACTCACACACAATCAGTCAACAAATACTTTGTGAATCCAGTATTTCTCCATTGAATCAACTCTGTTCCCTTCTCTCTCATCCAATATAAATTCAGGAACTTGAACTGTAGGGGTTTTCCTTTGTGTCTTTGTTCCCTCCATTAGATTAAAAACTCCATGAAAAGAGCTTTCCTGATAGTGGAAATTGGCTGGGGCCACGTGTGGAAAATGTAGGCCAAGCCTAATGGAGTGTCGGTAGGGCTACTATAAACTGAGCCTGGGAATTGGCCAGGTGGCCCCACATCATCACAAGCTGGGGCAACATGAAGCCCCCGTGAGATGATAGCCAAGCGAGGATAGCAGTTGAGAGCCTGGGAAGGAGGATTCCCTGGGGCTGACTCTTTCAACCCTGGCTCTCTGGAGTCCTGTCTGGCCAGCAGTGCTAAGCGGATACTTCTCCATGCGGGTTTCTGCTTCTCTTGAGGGCAGCAAGCATTTCCATATTCTCACATGCTTTCTCTCATGGAAGCATCTGACTTGTCCACCTCTATGCTACCTCTAAATGTCTCCGTGCAGCCACTTAGCTATGCCTCTGTTGTAGAGAGCCCTGTGTGCTGAGTCTCCTGGACAGATCTCCCAAGTCAGCTAGGGGAAGCTATCCCCATACCTGTGAGCTCTAGCAGATGACCCTGTCATCATCCTTGGAACCGAAGGCTGCAAAAAAGGAAAGTCAGAACTTTTCTGAACTGGTAAAGTTCAAGATTTAAACTTTAAAAAATATCATGCCCCTTGTTTATATATGAAAACAGTTGGCTGGGATTGTCTTTTCAGTGGAGTGGACATTTCATTTAAAAATGGTCAATAGTCATGCTTAAAAGTAGATATATTGAGCCTGTTAAAGTCCAATGCAAAAAGCCCCTCAATATTATCTGTGATTGGGTAAGTCCTGGTAATTATTCATATCAATGATGACAGTGACGACGGTGATGATGATGATGAAATCATGAAGTAGGTGGAGAACCTGACATGGTGTAGACAAGCAGACATCACTGAGGTTCCTAAATTTACCTTGTCACTTTCTATAATAGTTTGCATCATTACAGATAGCTTCTAATCTTAGCAGCATCTGGCCATTAATCAGTACCTCTATGAACATTAACTAACCGAATTTCTTGGAAACCTACTGAGATTACCTCTGTGGTAATAATGACAGCATCTTAAATTCAAATAACAAGGTGTCTCAAAATACAGAGAACCCAACTTAAGATAAGTATGACAATCACCTGGAGGCCCTCAACGTAGCGCATGGAAATTGGAGTCATGTATCCGACTTCTCTGTCTACTGATTTTTCCTCAGGACCCTACCTCTACAATAACATTTATAGGAATTAACCTAGATTTCTGGGAAGACAGTGGAACAGAAACCACTGGGAGGAAACAAAGAAAAAACAAAAACAAAAACAAACAAACAAAAAGAACCTCTCCAAGATGCACAGTGTAGAAGCAGGCAGGCCAGCTCTCCTGGGATCTCCAGGCTTGCTGAGCCAGCAATGTTCTGAATGCAGAGAAACACCTGCCCGTGTTTCAGTGTGACCCACACCTAACAACCCCAAACCTTTTCAAGTGAAATGTAAAGCAAGTGTTTCTATTCTATTTGTGTGTCAGTCAAAGTTAAGGGCTGTTGGGTTTCCAAGAACCCTTCAAAGGTGTCTTCTGAGTCTTTTCTACCTTCCTTGGAGTTCTCTGAAACACAATTGCTCATATCAACAATGTTACAAAGAACTTGACTGCGGTAGCTTTTACTCGGGAGGATGTTCAAGGCTTAGAGCCTTTCAAGTTCTCCACAAATGATGTAGAAAAGACCACAGCATCTGGGACCCACTACTAAGGCATGAGGGGCAAAACCAAAGACAAAAATTTCCAAATGAACACCCAGTGTCATCTGGACACTGCTCTGGGACAAAGTCTGTACTTGGCAATACATATAAATAAATAAATATAATATGCCAGTCCTGTGTTGGGTACTGCCATAAAGGCATCAGTAGGAGGGGGAGAGGGACAACTGTTCATCTACCTTTCCCATCATATTCCTGGGGCACTGGAAAAGTGCTTCAGAGTTCCCATTTTACAAATGGAGAAAGCAAGACTCTAGAGGGCTTAGCATACAGTCACTGAGTAAGATGAAGTAACTAGGGCCAGGCCGGAAGATAGCCTTCCACTTCTGAAATTCTAGTGTTTTCCTGCTCAATTCCACTACCAATGGGAACAGGCTGTGTAAATATAATTAAGAGAAGTGAAAATTTCAGAGCTGAAAGAGACAAGATTTTTCATGTTTTTGTTTGAAAATTATATAAATTTGAGATATTTAAACACTTAAAATTATTCCAAGACTGTGTATTTCATATACATAAACCCCAGAGATAGGATCGGAAACTGTTGCATCATCTACTGAATCTCTTTTCCTTCCCTGGGACAAAGGTAAGAGGCTCCTTCCTTCCACACCAACCCAGCACAGGGGCTAAGCAACAACCTGGCTCCTCCCCGTCTATGCTCACGCCTGAGTCACCCTAATGGGTCACTGTACATATAATGAGACTAATTAGGTACACAAAGATTTGCAGACTTTTTCTCAGAGTAAACAGAAACCCAGAAGAACCCTTCTGGCTTACAGAGAGAAGGAAGGAATGCCCAAATGCAGAGATGGCGTTCTAAAGACAAGGAGAGAAGGGGATAAGAGACATGCATGTGGCCTGGCTGCCTTCTTTATCCACATCTGTGGACTCTGCTCTCACGTTCTCCACTAGGCAACTCAAGCTAGATAAGTCACTTACCCAATTCATCTCTAAAAGGAATTCTGTTAGCAGACAGCCACTCTGTCACTGGGTTTTACAATTTGCATCTGATAATTTTCACACATAATAGTGTAATGAACTCTTATTTCATCTGTCTCTCTCCCTCTTTCTCCCTCTTCGTATCTCTCTCTCTCCCTCTCTCTCTCTCCCTCTCTCTCTCTCTCTCTCTCTCTCTCTCTCTCTCTCTCACACACACACACACACACACACACACAGAGAGAGAGAGAGAGAATAAAGCTAATCCAAGCAACATGTTATTTCACGTACTAATATTTTATTGTCTTCAGGATTTTAGATAAATGTATATTATAGTATGAAAGCTTAAGAGACAGATATATCTGATGCCAAAGAAGTTGGCGCTTAAAATGATCTTGCCTGGCATTTACATCAATGTCTACATTTCACTTATTGCCGCACTTGAACAACAAAATTCTGGAAAGGCAACAAACAGCACAGTGATCTAAAAATTAGCCCAAAGGGAGCAGAGAGAAATGGCTTCGGATTAGGAGAGAAAGCCAACCTGGGACCTGCATGTCCTACATGCAGAATACCGAAGCTCTCACTCTGCTTCCTAATGGCTCATGGCCTTGTGTTCTTTCACCTATAACCAAGACCATATAAGGGAAAGCTGCCATTCTGACAAACACCAAAGGGCAGTCTCAAAGAAGGGGCCATGGTCAAGTTGCCTGGAACAAGCCCCAGTGTGGAAGAACAACACAAGGAGAAAACTGGCTGTAGCTGGAGGAGTTGAAAACCCTGGCTGTTGGAACTTGCTTCGGGCTTCTAAAAGCATAGCCTCTCACCCCCCCCCCAAAGAAGTGGCCAACAATGCAAAAAGAATGGGAATCTCAAGAACAGTAAGTTGTGCCCGGTCTCACTCATAGACAGCAGAACAGGAGCAGAATTATGGGGAACAATATCTTCTATTTCCCTCTTAAGCCCACTAACATGCTCTAGAACCTTGGCAGACATGACTTCCATCCCAGAGGCAGGTTAAGACAAACACAGATGGGAACTAAGAATTCTTCTACAGCTCAGTTTTCATTAATGAAGGGATGTGACAAGGCAATAAACGGGCATCCACCTAAGGGCCACACTGGGTCCACCCATTCCAGTCACGCAGTGCAACATTGTTTCAAACAATGGAACAGCATGAGACACGGAATAGGAATGGATTCTGACCAAGTAGAAAAATAGGTAACTGAGTGTGTGTCCTTCTCTATTCAAACCTCTAGCAGGCAGCAGCCAGTAAAAACCAATCCAAAGAAGGTAGTAAGAGGCAGTACAGAAAATCCCCAATTCACCCTCCAGTGACCTGGCTGCCCAAAAATGTAAGCCAGTCTCAGATTACAACATCTCTCTGTGCCAATGCACACAGCCACCAGGGGACACACACAACGTGCCAACTCAAAGGTAGATGCCTCTTCTCAGAGGGAAGCTGCCCTAGGACAAACGAGAGGGTCTCCTAAAGGACAGAGAGGGCTCCAAGCTGCTCTGAGCCTAAGAAAGCAGTGTGCAGGGTCTGCCAGGCACATCGAACATCTGTAGGAAGTGACCTCAGTCTTCCTCCTCCTTCCTTTCGCCCATCCCCTGCTCCATCCCCCCAAAAGTTTTAACACATTATTACCACTGGGGTCCTGAGGATTTGGTGACTCACCAGGCTCACACATGGTTCCAATGAGCCCTTGACCATTACATAGTAGGGAAGCAGGAAAAACAAATGAAAGCAGTTGTAATTCGGCAGCGCCAGAGTTCAGACCTGCCAGACAAAAGGGATGCAGGCATGTTCCCAAATGTGTTCAGGCACCTGACATGCAAAAGCTATTTTTAATCACTGGATTTATTTCTTTCTGCGCCCCTCCACCATCCTCCACCTCAGCATATGTGTATAGGAAGGCACAGCAGGCCCCAAATCAATTCCAGGTGTTCGGGGAAACCCAGAAAAACTCTTCCGTTCCAGGCTAGAAGCCAGAAAGCAGAATTGGCCCCTGGGCCCTGCAGCAAAATGTTCTTACTCTGTTCCCTTGGACAGCTCGTGTCTCCCACCCGAAACTCCCAAGGAGGAAACACGTGAATGAAGATGCCCTGCCTGAAGGCCTTTGAAATGTGCATCTTCTTTAGCAGACTCAGAAGGGAAGGCCCAAGAAATGGTCTCAAGACAGAGATCTGTCACTTCATTTTTTTCCCCCCATTTTTGCAACTGTGTGCATTTGGGAGGTTGCCAGCTTCCTGACCCTTGCTGTACTTATAAGCATTGTAAATGAAACCCTATGTATTGTTTGTGGTGGATCCAGTCCGATTAAGATACCACACTCTATTGAGCCTCTTCTAATCTGTCCCATTAGATGCTGGCATTTTTGAATGCCTGTTCCCTAACACTCCAGAGGGAAAGCAAACTCTGGAAAATTGTTTTCACCTGACTCTATCTCTCTACACCCCACTGAAGGAACAGAGCAATTTCTGATTTATTCTGCATCTTGTAATCTAACCTGGTAGGGGAAAATCTTTTTGGTAGCTGTCATCTAAAACATATTTACCATGACAACACTTCACAGCTACACCGTATCCTGAAGATCTTTCAGTTTTTAAAAGGGTTCCATGAGCACCACTTTAGAATCAACACGGCACAAAGGAAAAGTAGGTTTTGTATTCAAAACTCTTTCCTATACAGTAAGACTTTCTTAGACACGAAATAAACTATACTAGTCATTTATGGGCCTCTAATGCAGTGATTCTCACACACTTTAGAGGAATGTTTGGGAGGCAAAGGGTGTGGTTTAATGGCAGAAGGCACATATATATTCTGGGTTCTAGCCCTACCAACCTGTGGTAGAATTCTGCACAAAGACCACCTGGACGGAATATGGAAGTCCTTAAACGATGACTTTCAGCCACCTACAAAGTGTTTCACCTACTTCAGAGCACTTCCAACCCACATGACTATCTTCAGCTCTCATCATACAATATTGCCTGCATGTGTCCAAACATCCCAGGACAGTGTAATCCCTTTGTCCTGATAAACACAGTACCAGGCACTGGTCTCCATGGAAGCCGTAAGTAGATAAGCCCAGATCTGCTTGTAGCTATACTGTATGACTCCTTCTCTGTCTTATGCCTTCTGGCTTCGCAGGACTAGGACTGGAACCCAGGCATTATACAAGCCAGTCAAGTATTCTACTACTAAGCCCCCAGTCCCATCCTTATAGCTCTGATATTCCTGATCTAACCTTCAACTAAAATAAATGCTCACGATGGGGTTGGAAGGCTCTCAGTAATAGTGTGACAGAACCACCACAAGCATAATGATGGGAACAGTCTGACCCTCTACATCTTGTTATTATCCCAGCAAGGGATGCTACTTCTAGTTATTGCTTATGGCTTCCTGATGAGTCTTTACAGCCTCATCAGCTACCATCCCAAGAGGTTTATTAAAATAATCAACTTAGTTTAATTTCACTGGCTTCCCACCTATAATTACCATCGCTGCTTGTTAGGCAGATATTTTAGAAAGTATTTTCTCAGGTGGTGTCTTATTATTTCCTCTACTCTTCAGGTGAGGAACTGGAGGCTCACAAAGGCTACCTCGGTTATTTCACCACCGTGCCGACAGGAAAGTGATGTAACCAAACACTCAAGTCCAGGTATTTGGACACAGAAGGTAGGAAGTGCCTCTCTGTGTCTGTCTATAAAATTGCAAGCATGAGAGGCAGAAAAGGCAGGCTGGCCACAAGGATGTAAGATGTTTCTTTTCAGTTGTAATTGTGTAGGAAGTTCTTTCTGGAGAAAAGTAGGCCTCAGCCCCAGAGATAGCACACAGCAGCTGCAACATGTGGTTCCAGGGGCACATGGTGTCAGCGCGCCACTGCATAGCCCTCCCAAAAGTGACCTGCTCCCACAACTGGCTCTGAGCCTACAAGCATGACAAAGGGGGGCTGAGAATCCCCACCCCCAGGAAAGTAAAGCCAGGAGAGGTAGAAGATGAAACATTTTCTCCGTGGGTAAAGGAAAAATCTGGGCAAACAAATGGAGCAAAGCCGGTTTATTTACGCTGGAAGAGGTAAAGTTTTTCTGCACTTTTGAACTGTTTTCTCAAGGCCTGCCTCTCCCTCCCACGCAAGAAACAAACACAGAGCCAGGCCTCTTCCAGTGAGTGTTCAGTGGCTCACAGCTAGCTGAGGAAGATGGTCTGAGAGAGCTGAGCTGGGGCCTGCCTGAGAAGAGAGGCAGGAGAAGGGGCAGAGGAGACAGTGAGGAGGACAGGGCCAGAACAGAGGCAGGAGGCCAAATGGGAGGGGCTAAGGAGAAGCAGTGACTTACTCTCAATTCAGAAAGGAATAGTTTCCATGAAGTTTAAAAGGAAATTCTCTCTCCATTTTCTTATTTATTTAAAAATTATATAAATACATTTAACCCCCCCCAAAAAAAAGGACAATTTTCCAGTGTGGGGGAGGGGGATAAAGTCTCGTTTGAGATGAAAGCCAATCTTCAAAATCCCTCAGAGGAAGCTGAAACCCCACTTGTCTTGATGCTCAGAAAGAAAAACAAAGTAGACATTCTCCCTGTGTTCTGAGGCTTTTTTATGCAGATGTGTTTTTCTTTTAATAAATAAATCTGGGCAGAGCAGGAAGATGCATATTCACACACATCCACAGAGCCCAACTGTCTGTATCCAAAGCAGAAAAACTGTGACACAAAATGAGTAACCCCTCTCTGTGTCCAGTAGAGGACACAGAGGCACGCAACAGACTGTCCACATAGTGGAGACCTAAGCTTCTCCGACTGACAAAGGAGCGATGAGCACAGGAGAGGCAGAACCCAGGCGAAAATCAGCATTCTTCTCTAACCATCATCTGTCTCAAGACACCCAGCTGTGTCCTACTTTGTGAGCCTTTCAATTCATTCATAAGCCATGACGGCTATGAGAAGAACCATCGTACACATTTTGTCTAAAGATGCCTGCTTCGGAGTTGTATCCTTCACACCCGGCTCTGTCGGTCAAAGCCCTTGCATTACCAATCCTTCAGCTAGCCGTTTTTTTCAGCTTTTGTCCTCCCTGCTTGATAACCCCTCTGTCCAGTTTTTAAAACTCCCCGTGTAATGCAATCATTCACAGTGGCCTCTTCTTTCACCTAAAAGCAGTCTTGCATGTGTGTAGCTCCCAAGGAGCATCATAAACCTCCATGGAGAACGTCCAACGACCAGGGTAAACTGAGACCAATGGGATGGTTGCCTAAAAGTGAGAACATGGCAACTACTCGGCCAAAGACAAAATATACTGACAGCCCTTCTCTAGACAAACTCACATAGAGTCAGTCCTACACCTACAGCCTGGCCTTTACTGATTTATCTATAGCAAAGGTTACTGTTTTGAAGCATAATTCCCCATGTAAACATCTTTTGTAGCTATCCATCTCGGACCTTGGCACTATCTACAACTTACTAGAAATGCATTCTGCATCTTTCTCGATCCTAAGCGCCTTCTGATAAAAAAGATTGAAGAGTAGACAGCCAAGTACTGAGCCCTATAATGTAACACCACAGACCATGCATTACTCTGGCACAGGCACATTAATCATGCCCCTGTGGGGACAGTTGTTCAACTCCTTACAAATCCTCCTGATTCTACTATCAACACATCCACATATCTTTGTCTGGACCACAAATATATCGAGGAAAGATTCAGACAAAAGCATTGCTGGCATCAAAATAGGAGGCTTATAATTCAGCTGATCTACACTGTAGGCTGATTCTCTCCTCCGGTCTCCCCAGGCACCAGACAAGTGCAAATGAAAATAGCCAAGCTGAAATTCAGACTTCTGCACAGTAAGAGAGAGTTGGGGGCAGGAGCGGGGTAGGGGTGGGGGGCTGGTAGGCTTCAGCACCAGAAACAATGGGCAGTCAGAGAACAATGGTTACAGACAAAGTCTTGGTCTATTTATATCTGCCTCTGTGAGTCCCAGACAGGAGGAACTGGAAGTCTGCCCTGTATGCATAGCTCCAACTGGACCCGAGCTGGAGGAAGATGAGGTCACCACCAAGGCTGCCTGCTGAGGAATGAGCTATTCTTTTGCTCACACTGTTCCTCCTCGAGCTAACAGGTCTCTTTAGCCAAGTGTAGAACTGGCTTGCCCTCTGTAGTCCCCTCTGAGATGGGTAGACCTGAGAGGCAATGAAGGCCTCTTTCAGGGATGCCAAGGACAACTCAACTAAACAATAGGGATCAATGCTATGGCTCCTAAGACACTGTTCATTAAGCAGGTCTGTTCATTACACATGGCTGGTGACACTACAACAGAGCTCTTCTATGGTTAAGTTCTCTAGCTCACATACTTAGAGCAGAATAAAGGGCCGGGGGTGTATCTCAAGGCAAAAACACCTGTCCAGCATGTGTTCTATCGGAGTTCAATCCAGCACCAAGGAGAAAAGAGAGGCCAAGAGCTGATGTGTATGCACACAAAGGAAGCTCATTCCTTCCTTTTTATTGCCTTTGGAATTTCATCTTCTCTCCTAACACGACTTCATACTGTGATAATCAATTTTTTTTCCTTCCCTATTAAGTTACTTACATTCTTACTCTTCCCACAGGCTTACTAAGATGGAGGCCAGGGGTCAATTAGTCTGTGATAGACCACAACCCAATACAGGCCGGTGCCAGAAAGAAGCCATCGGAAAAGAGACCCAGCAGTGAGTCCCTGCAAGCTGTCACCCTGCTACCTGTCCACCTCATACATGTGCCACCTGTGTCTTAGAGGACTGACAGGTAGCAATTGTCAGCAATATCATCCACTGGATTCAGCCCTATAAATCCTAAGTACAAATCCAGATTCTTCCCCCACCAAAAACAAAAACAAAAACAAAAACAAAAACAAAACAAAAACAAAACAGAAAAACAAACAAAAAACCATTTGAGACCCAATACAAAGATCCCTGTGTGCAAACAGTTTTCTACACCTGACTCGGATCTCCACTAGTGACTGCCTTCCATGCTCCTGGAAAACCAACACTTAAATAAGTAAAAAGAAGCAGAAGTCCTGGTTTTCATTTCAAATAGCTTCGAATATGGAAGAGAGACACACACCTCTCCCCTATTAAGAAGGAACTGGTGGCAAGCACTTTAATGTTGGATCATTTTAGAGCTTAGCCAGGGCATTACTGGGCCCAATGGACCCAGTGAATAGTTCTAGGTTACACTGTGTTCCTTCTCCAGCCTCTTTCATTCACAAGTGCATGAGGTAAGATGCTTGCTCCCAGTTCAGAGGACCTGAAGGCACACTAATAAATCTGAACTACCAAGATAACTGAGACATTATGTGCCAGGATACACTAGCATGCGATCCAGTCACTCAGTACAGAAGATGAAGACAAAAACCCAGAGGAAGACCACCTTAAAATAGATCAGACAACGGATGCTGGAGTAGGGTACACGGAACACTGCTCGGATGCAGCATTTCATTCAAACCCTGCTTCTTTCATTTCTCTCCACCCATTTTCCCTACAGGCAAAGCAGCATCCCCTCCCTTCCAAAGGCCCTGCTGACTCACCCTAGTGTAATTCAAGAGAGCCACATGGGAGCCACATGGTAGGAGCGGAGAGAAGGCAGCGAGACTATGCACATTCATAGCATTCATACCCAAGGCAAGGCTGACAAGAGAAGATGTGAAAATTCCCACCTGTGTCATGTTTGGTGAGTACAGGACACAGCCCTCCTCGAGGCCTATCAGCCTTCAAAATTCCCTGCACGCCAGCAAGCAGTGGCCTTGCCCCAAACTGGAGCATCTGGAATTTATAGCCTCTGACTTTATACGTTCAACAATTCATAGAATAAAGACCCTACTCAGTCAAATAAATCCCAATGTGTGTCTCTAAGGAGTTAGACCCCTAGGACCTGAGGCATTTAAGTAATAATTTAATAGTGAGTCCCTGCTAAAGTCTCCTGGGTTGCTAAGGACTTACTTAAGACCCAGAGAGATAAACTTGGAAGAGTGCATGATTACTCTCCCTATACTACTAGGTTCCCTGCTAACCCTGTCATTTGCCCTTCTCCAATTGGTGCAGATCTACCTAATCTACAATTTGGGCCCCTGTATCTCTTCAGCTCTGGCTTTAGAATAGTAAACCATCACTCCTTGCAGTCTGCCTGAGTCTTTACTTACCCCTCCTTTGCCTTCTTCCTCTATACACCCTCACTCTGGCTATGGAAAGCCTCATTTGCAGCCAAGCAGCAGAAAAGAATTTACAGAAAGAATTTGCTATAAAACCTTAACAGCTCCTTGGAGGGAGGCTCTCTGCCTGGCAACCAGACGTAATTATAAGATGAATGAAAGAGAGGCAGCCGGTGGAGGAGGAGTCTCGGACCTCTGCCACTAGCCAAGGGTCCCACACTATTTCTGCAAAAGTTAGAAGTGCCTTTAGATGTCATCTACTTCCAATTTTTCTTTTTCAATTGGGGAAAGGAAGCCC
>JADRCD010175712.1:0-10295 GCA_019843815.1 Montemys delectorum | reverse complement strand
TGTGTGTGTGTGTGTGTGTGTGTGTGTGTGTGTGTGTGTATGCGTGCATGTTTGTATGGGGTGAAAGCAGAAAGAGACTATGAGAAAGGAGGAAGAAGATGTAAGAGAAGAAAAAGGACATAAGATAGATTAGTGAATATATGTGTTTAGAAATTAGAAGTAGACCTGTATATGTGCAGAGAGAATAGCAAAAGGAAAAAGGGGAGGGTACAGGGCAGCCTGGTGAAGGTTCTATACCTCAGTGTAGGGAAATGCCAAGGCCAGTAAACAGGAGGGGGTGAGATGGTGAGCAGGGGGATGGGGGAAGGAACAGGGGATTGTTTTAATTTTTGTTTGTTTTATTTTATTTTATTTTTCTTATTTTACTTTATTTTAATTTTCATTTTTTCTTTTTGGAGGGGAACCTGGGAAAGGAGATATTGTAAATAAGAAAACATCTAATAAAAAAAAAAAGAATGAAGTATGATGTTATTTATGTGTAAAGCTGTGTTGTCACAGCAAATCCTGTTTCCTTGGAGAACCAAATATTAATTTAGCATTTAAAAAGAAGAGCATCAAAACAGCTGGTGGTAAGGACCCTAACACTGTCATTTTAACACCTGTTCTTTTGTAAGTGCTGCTTCCTAAAGACAAGGAGAAAAGCCTCAGCTGGAGAACAGGTAAAATCACAGCGTCCAGCTGAATGCTCAACCCTCAACAGGACGTCTCCAGCTGATAAATTAACTTAGTTTTCTTCAAAGCGAATATCACTACCTGAAATATTGTGTTTGTTTCTGTATATAGGTTCAGAGCCACCAGGAGGACTGCAAGGAATATAATCCAATAACAGCACAATATCAAAACAGGCAGAAAAAATAGTAAATCTAAATAGCACCAACAGATCATGTTGCATTTCTAGACTTAGAAGATATGAAAATACTGAGGCCCAGGAAAGGTCAGAGTAGGATATCAAAAGATGGCCAAGCAGCAAATGACCTAATGTTTCTGGCAAGGCTCCTGTTCCAGCCCTCTGCTATGACAATAGAAAGCCTTGGCATTTAAAAGTAAAGAACACTATTGTTAAATCACTTAATAGACAATACAGATTTCCCTGAAGAACCAAATCTATTTTTATCAGAGCAAAACATTAATCCATTGGGTTATATAAAATGCTATCAACATTTCAAAAGAAAGTAAAGCCAAGAAAACAAAACAAAATAAACTCTCATGTGCTGCAATGAGCAAAAACACCATATCCCACTCAGTTTGATTTCCTCGGGGACTTCTATGCAATATTTATACTTACTCAAACTTGACAGATTTCTTTTGATAAGTTTTCACTCACTAATTGCTCTGGAAGTGACAGACAGTTTCTGTCCCATTGGCAATTTGTAACAACTGAGTAAACATATTTGGAATGCAATGTATCAAATGATTGTGAAACTTCTGATGCTCAACGGAAGAGACTGAGGCTAGTGAAAATGTACTAATTAAGGCAGAAGGATCTAGCAATAGGTTTCTGGTTTGGAGCATCCAAAGTTACTCAAAATTAACTCAAGTTTTCATTTTCTGAATAGGTCTTTTACTCTTATTTGTGGACCAAGACCAGCGAATGCTTGGCTACTGTCTTCTAGAAAATAAACTAATTAAGTGATATTTCAGATATAGGTAATCATTGAACAGAGCTACCCTGAGCGAATGCCTTTTCCTGATGGACACTCTTAACTTTTCCTGAACCTAGTTCCTTTCCAGAGACAATATGCTTATTGTATTGACTTCTATTCCAATAGTGGCAAATGTATCATATTTTACAAGATGCCTTTCTTGAATCCTCAGTTTTTTAATTGGATATTTTCTAAATCCATCCATTGGCCTGCAAATTTTGTGAAGTCATTGTTTTTAATAGCTGAGTGTAAATGTACCACAAATTCGGTATCCATTCCTCTGTTGAGGGACATCTGGGTTGTTTCCAAATTCTGGCTATTATAAATAAGGCTGCTATGAACATAGTGGAGCATGTGTCCTTAGTACATGTTGGAGCATCTTCTGGGTATATGACCAGGAGTTGTATTGCTGGGACTTCAGGTAGTACTATGTCTAATTTTCTTAGGAAGTGTCAGACTGATTTCCAGAATGTCTGTACCAGCTTGCAATACCACCAGCAATGGAGGAGTGTTCCTCTTTCTCCACATCCACACGAGCATTTGCTGTCACCTGAGTTTTTGAACTTAGCCATTCTGACTGATGTGAGGTGGAATCTCAGGACTGTTTTGATTTCTGTTTCCCTGATGACTAAGGATGTTGAACATTTCTTTAGGAGCTTCTTGGCTATTTGAGTTTCCTCAGTTGAGGATTCTCAGTTTATCTCTGTTCCCCATTTTTTTTTATAGTGTTATTTTGTTCCCTGGAGTCTAAACCCTTGTGTTCTTTGTATGTATTAATCCTCAGTTTTTAAATGTGAAAAGTTTGTGCTTTAATCTCTTTTACTTTACAGATTCAGAAAAGGAAACCTAAAGAAAGTCATGAATAGAACAGGATGGCAATCTGGTACCCAGCATGAACAGGGATGCAGAGTGTACTCAGTGTATGATAGTAGGCTTTGTTACACAGATATATTTTATTATTATTGCTATTGTTATTATTATTATTAATTATTATTATATTACTATCACTATTTATTATGGAATTAGAAGATGTCTATTTTCCTTATCAGGAAGTTGAAAAGTAGAATGAGATGATTTCTCCATTTCTTCCAGCATTATAATTTCATAGTTTTTATGTAAGCTTCAAGAAATCTTACAGCCCACTTGTCAAAGAAATAAAATAAGAAAAGAATCTCTGCAAGAACTGCATGGGTAGTTATTGTGGAGTCTAAAAATTGTACCAGTTGTTTGGAGAGGTATCTCAGCAGTTAAGAATGCTTTCTGCTCTTCCAGAGGATCCAGATTCAGTTCCCAAGCACCCATGATAGGTGGTTCACAGCTGTGTGTAATTCTACCTTCAGCAGATTTGATGTTGTCATCTTTTTGTTTCCCTGGGCACAAATGCTCACATATGCATGTATACACACACACACACACACACACACACACACACACACACACAAACACTCACACACACCAATTGCTCAGTTGGCTGAATCTGGGTTATGTTTTATAGAAATTTTACTAGAATTAATAATACTCAAGAGATCTTTAATAGCAGGGTATCCTTATCCTTTGTCAGTGTTATCAATACCTGGCCTCCTTTTTGTAAAGTGTTGGTGAGACTGAGTTTGAACTGAGACATGATGCTATGAAAATAGTTATGAAAGATGTACTTGAAGCAAATTTGCAAGTGAAACAACCAGTGTGAACATCTCCATTAGTTCACTGTTTTGTCAAGCAGTTGCCAAGTACCGACTATTTATAAACGCTGGACTCTTGGCACAGGAATGGACAACAGTGCTCACAAATGCTTGGAGGTTCTGAGGGAGATGAATTGGGAGCAGTTAGTAGTTTTCCTGAATAGGGGGTATAACTACAGGGGATGATCCCTGGGTTGGCTGTGTGGAAATGTGGGCTGAGTCTAAGATTTAGTGCTTACCTAAGTGCGGGGTTTAGCTAAGTGCTTTCTCTTTTCACTCTTCATCTAAAAACTGAGGAAAAGAAGGAGTATCTGGTCTACCTCAACCGAGACATTCACTAGTCTCCAGACACAGCCATGCAAGCCTTTGAGATTACATTATCATAATACTTCCTTTCCATTTTAAAATACCACTTAACCCAGGTGTTAAGTTGCTTATCGTTTTCTGAATTTGGGAAAAGGAAAATATTGTAAGTCATAAGTAGAGAACTGGACCAGAAACCCCATGGTTTAATTAGCTCTGATGATCATGCATGCTACATACCCATCAAGAAAGTCCAATGAGTATGTTGTATGAGGGATTTGTGAGTTACCCATAAAGAATGCTCTAGGCTGCCTCTACCTATACTGAGAAACTAAAAGATAAATTTAAAGTAATATGTGTTTTGTGCTCTACTAAGTAATGCTTCAAGAAACATGAATACTGGGGAGGATACAGAGAGAAGCTGAAATCTGCAGGCATAGAAAGAGGATCAACTTAATACCTTTATTAATTAGAAGATAGATTTATGGGTACTTAGCTCCTGTAATGACAGTGATAACCCTTTACAGCAAAGTTCAATGAAACTCTGGCTGTCACTGACAGGGCACCTTATTAAGAATGCTCTGTGCCATAGAGAATTTGGTACAGACTGCTCTGTGCATCAGGAAAGACAGTGTAGTTTTTGGACACTAATATCATTATTTGTCAGTGCTGGCTGGCACAGGGAAGGCATGACATCTGTCACTTGAACTGTAAGGTGCAACCCCTGTAACCATGGGTCACAGTTACATTTGATTATGGCACACATATTCAGAATGATTCTCAGTACAATGCCATAGTTGACTGACTCCATGTAAGGAGTGTTGACTTTAAAAAAATCCCAAATGCCTTATCACCTTCACAATATAAGCTAACCATCACTCGCTGGAAAAACCCAAACATGAAATGGTCTAGAGTCCATCACCACGGCCCCCATGTCACTAATAGAAAAATTCCACACAAAACATTGTTTCATCTGCAAAATTATTTAATTATTGTATAAAGTTACCTGTGGGCCATGTGAATATATACATATTACTTACAAGTGAGTTTTTATATTGAGAGTGTCTTATCCTGATGATATTTCATTATGTATGTGCAAATAGTCAAGAATTTCAAAGACTCTAAAACACTTCTGGTTCCATGCATTTTGGATAAATGTCGTTCAACCAGCACTGAGATGGAGGAACAGAACAGAACAGAACAGAACAGAACAGAACAGAACAGAACAGAAGTGGCGAGGCAGAGATTAGATTAGTGCTAAGTCTCACCCAATCTTGCGGCAGCATTTCTAAAATTAAGCCTCTGACTAAGGGGCTTCTGTTCTTTTTCCCATGATATTTTTAGTACATGTGACTTACTCACCGAGCTGTGGCAATGGGGGTGTGGGAAGGCAGATGGCCAAAGTTCCATTTTTCTAATGCACAAGAGTCCTTGAATACTACTCTGGATATGGCTTAAAATTTCCGCAATTTTATATATGACTTATTTTCTTGTCACTATTTTGCTGGGAAAATTGAGCATTTTTCTCAGGGGAGAGGGTATTCCTTGGAAATTTATGAGTGGAGTTAAGGGCTTTAACTGGAAAGTAATTTAACACATTGATATGATGGAATGAAATATGAGATTCACACGAATTGTAATGACAAATGGAGAGGCTTCAACTAAATCTTACACTTAAGAGCTGGGGTGGCAGGCATGGGGAGGGGGGAGGCAAAAGGAGTTTGTTTTTGTTGTTTTTGTTTGTTTGTTTGTTTTTTGGAGGGGAACCTGGGAAAGGGAAAATTTACATGTAAATAAAGAAAATATCTAATAATAATAAAAAAAAAAAGAGCTGATTGCCTTGCAGTGTACTCTTAGACTCCCAGGGTAGATTCTGGCTCTCTTTTGCTTTTACAGATGTGTCTGTGAAAAAGTATAAAAAAATGTGTTTGATTTCCAGCTAGAAAGCCCTGGGTAACATAAAATGTGTGTGTGTGTGTGTGTGTGTGTGTGTGTGTGTGTGTGTGTGTCTGTCTGTCTGCTGTCTGTCTGTCTGTGTGCTTGTGTGTAAAAACTTGTGCAGACACTATGGAAATGTGTTACATTTACAGAATGGAAGGTTATTCAGATGTTTGAGAAATGAAATTCATAGGTAAATGGATGCAGCAAGAACCAATCATTCTAGCTGAGGTAACCCAGATCTGGAAAGTCAAACATTACATGTTTTCTCTCATTTGTGGATGTTAGCTTTGAATTTTCAGATATTTGTGTTTCATCTGGACACCCATTGAGGTCAGGAGATTACTACAGGGCCATGAGGAGTGGCTTTCAGGAGGAAGAGAGAATGCACTGGTATAAAGGATAAAAAGGAATAATGGAACAAGAAGTAAGAAACTAGATTAGGGAAGGTAGAGGAGGAAATAGAGAAAAGATAAATAATACTAAAGGCATTTTCAAAAGGTCATATGGAAACCTAGTACTCAGAAGCTGCCATACACACTCACATACATACATGCACAGACACACATGTATATATGTGTGATGTAGATGCTACAGTTTATGAACTACACTTGCATTGACTCCTGACTTTAAAGGCTTGGATACACAATCTGTCATTTCATCAGAGATGTCATTGGCGAAGATGAATACCAGTGAGGAGTTGGCATAAAGTCTCCAATTTTCCAATCTATACAACTTCCTAGGAGCCACTTCAGGCCATTGGGATTCCCAGGTAACTGGGTTTTCACTGCATGCTTTAGGGTATAGAAACAGAGAAAATGGGACAGACCCTCTGCTGAATACTTCCACTGGCACAGTAAGAGAAAATTAAAAAATAGATTATGTAATTCTTTTGATGGGGTAAAAGTAGGGTTGGTCCTGCAAGCACAATCAGAATGATTCAGTCTGCCTAATGTGGCCCGTGCCATCAAGCTGTACAGTTTTAGTAGATTTTTATGCATGCATAGAAACAGTGGGACATGAAGAATGTTACTTTCAGCTATTTGTTAAAAATATTGTATTTTAAGAATTAAAGATAGCCTCCTATTTTAAAGAGAGCTCAAAGACATTGGTGAAGTTCATTATAGGGGTATCTTGAAGCATGAAGATAGCTGGTGTTTAGAAGTAGTAATCTTTTGAAGCATGAATGCCCTTTGATAGTCAAGTATAAATACTTTGAACACCATAGAAACTACATACTCATATAGAGATACCTACCAAAGTTCAATGTCAAACTCAGAAATAACACGACTCTTTATCTGGTGGTTGAAAATAGAAGAAATCAACTGATAAACAATTCTTGGCTCAACAATTCAGAATACCTCACTACCTCAGAAGTCTCTCTAAATTTCACTAAGATTCCTTTGGCTTTAGGAAGAGCAGCTCCAATGAGCACCCAAGTCCAGAGATCTGAGTTCAGAAAATATTGTGCTCACTTCATCACCCTATTATTCTATGCCATTGGTCTATATGTAGAATATATGTTTCCTGTTGCTGTGGCAAAAATGTTTGAGAAAAACAAGTTAAGGAAGGAAATGTTTGTTTCAGTTCACAAGCTCAGGGTTCATCATGGAGGGAGGCATGATGGTTGGTGCATGAACCAGCTTGTCACATTGCTTCCACTCATAGGATTTTTAAAGGCTCTAAGCAGTAATATGGCTAAGTGAGTAGGCTTCCAAGCAATAACAACCAACTCCCATACAACTCATTAACACACAGCCTTTTTACCAAATTATTACAATTTCACATCCTTCTCAATTAAATATGTGATCTAATATTTCAGGTAGTTAATATTCAAATTCTGAGCATTTATAAATTAACTCTTAGTCAATATTTCAATCTCTCAAAATCTCTCTCTCAGTCTATCTCTGCCTACCTGCCTGTCTGCCTGTCTGCCTGTCTGCCTGCCGGTCTGTCTGTCTGTCTGTCTGTCTGTCTGTCTGTCTGTTTGTCTCTCCCTTTCTTTGTGTGTGTGTGTGTGTGTGTGTGTGTGTGTGTGTGTGTGTGTGTGTATACAAATCAGGGTTTTAGTCACATTTGGTCATACTAGGAGAGTGCTCTAGTACTGTGCTACATCCATCCTAATTTTCTCTTTCTTAGTAATTTGTCCTCAGTTGCTCATCAAGGCAACAAGTCTCCATTCCTATAAGGTCAGTAAGAGGAATGAAGATGATCTGTAAGACTGAACTATTATTACTTTATTGTCCAGGGAATTTATTGGCCCAACAAGTATCATATGACATAAGATATCCAATCTGACACTAGTTAGGCTTTTCAAGGAATTAACTGAAAAGAAGCATTCTTATCTCTCCATTTATGTCAATACATTCATTTACAAAAATGCTTATGTGTCCCCAAAATCCTAGGCTTTGGTTCCCTGTAATCAAAGCATCTTGACCAATACAAGCCTATGGGATCTTTTCTTCTTAATCCTTATTTATATAAGGATGTATTTAGGAAGTCCTTGTGGACTAGCCTGTCATCTACCTACTCTCATTTAGAACAGTTCATTTTAAGATGGCCTCTTAGACAAGGTAGATTCCTGCCACAACCCTTCTAACTCTACAAGGCAGTAAAACAAAGACTGACCCAAGAGAAAACTGTGGACTACAAGAAAACTTTCAGGAGAAAGTATTACCTATTAATGACATCTCTTTATTTGATATCTAAGCACAATCATTATTATGTTTACCTCTGCATTGACTTTTATAGCTATCCTGGGATTTGAAGTAGTTGTCCCTGTAAACTTCCTTTGCTATAACTCTGAGTGGAAAGTGACATTCTACATATCTAGGACTCAGTTTTTCTCTTTTGAGTAGTGCAAATAATAATATTGATTACATAGTGCCATTGAGGGGGTTAAGTGAAGTACTAAAAAGACTAATTATAATTATCTCAGTATCCAGGACATATTTTTTTTCCAATAAAAACTAAGGGTTATTATGGTCAGTGAGCCGGAAAATGATGACTAGAATCATTTGATGAATTACATACCCATTTCAGTGCATTTTAAAAATCAATTTTAAATCATGTACTTACGTTAGTACAAGAGGACGGGATTTTAAATTGACAGAGCTGTACATAACACTGATATGTCAGGAAAGTACTTGATTTCTCTGCACTTATATTCACTTATGCTAATGCATTTGAGTCACATGTAAGCTAATGCTGTCTTTACCCCAAGCCTGAAAGTGGGGAACAGAATGAAAATGTGATGTGTCAAATGTAACCTTAAATAAGTCAGTCAGAAAATTACATCTTTTAACCATCTGTACAATGTCTATTTTACTCATCCACTGCTGTATAAAATCATAAAATTAATCATAAAATTAATATGTTCTCTCACCTTCTAGATTTCTATATATGAAAGGATTTGTTGATATAAAGATCAATAGAAGTGTGTCACATAATTAAAAAATAATGCATTTGGGACTTACCTAGGTGAACTTATACTTGTTCCATACATACAGATTATAGCTGGAAACCACCGTAGGAAAAGAACCTGTCTAGCACTTTCCTTTGTCAGAAGTTGGGTAAATACCTAGAGAACAATTAAGTGCTTCCCCTTCCTTCCTTCTTTCCTTCTTTCCTCCCTCTCTCCCTCCCTCCCTCCCTGCTTTCTTTCTGCCCTCCCTTCCTTCCTTTTCCCTCCGTCCTTCTTCTCCTTTCCTCCCTTTCTCCTCTCCTCTCTTTTCCTTCCTCTCTTCCTTCCTCTCTTCTTCCTTACTATCAGTACTGGAACCTATTATACTGGGCTTTTGCCAGTCGCAGCAAATTTCTTGCTGAGTGGGAAAAGGCAGCGTGGGAGAAAACAGGTTCCACTGGACTCTGCAATCTTGTCCAGATCACTTCATCTCTCTAAGCCACAATTTTCAATTTTCTCACATGTGAGGAAGAGATAACAACCCCTCACTTCATAAGCTTGATGGTCTAATGGGACCATACATGTGAAAACAATTTGTAAACAATAAAATGTCAAGTCCAGGTGAGAGATCATTAAGGGGCAGGGATTGCAGAAAGAGTTGGAGTTGCCTACGAAGTCCCAACTAATTGGTATTGGCTGCCAGAATGCTGGCACGGGATTTAAAGGATGTGCTAGCATTCAGAAGGAAAAGGAGCTGTAATTGATCTGTGATGACTGACAAGGGAACAAGAGTGGGCAATACCATGCGTGTGAAGAATATTTAAGGCATTGCCGCCTGTGTAATAAGTATTGGCTAGAATAGAGAGAAGAGAGCCGTGTACAGGAAGGAAGGCCCAGCACCTTGCACACAGTTTCTCACTTCTCTGGTCCTGCAACATTCTATAAAGTGGCAATTACTTTAAAAATTTAGTGTATTGTCATGAGACTGGAATTAAATAATGTATGTAGTAAAATTCAGGAAAGGAAAAAGTAGCATTCTGTAGAGACAGATGGAGATTATTAGAGAATTAAAAAAATTACATATGCAGCCATTGCTTACCACTAGAAAATACTTCTTTTATGTAGATGAAAAGGAAATTTAATTATTCTTCTACATTAATGGCAAAACAATACAAACCTGATGTGATGTTCCTGTGTGTTAGTAAAAATATTTTTTCTCACTTTCGATTTCTAGCTCTTTATCTGTCACTTTAAATTGGCTGTTTGACAGATGTTCAATAATTGACACAGCTTATCTTTGCCTCTCAGGCGTCTTTCCTACACAAT
>JADRCD010175711.1:0-41024 GCA_019843815.1 Montemys delectorum | reverse complement strand
TAATAATAATAATAATAATAATAATAATAAAAAGAATTCCAAGGGGCTAGAGAAATGGCTCAGTGGTTAAGAGCCCTTGTTGACCTTACAGAGGACAAAAGTTCATTTCCTGGCACCCATATCAGGTGGCTCACAACTGCCTGTAACTCCAGCTTCCAATAATCCAAAATTCCCTTTTGGTATTCATGGATACCTGCATGCATTTGTACACAAATGCACATAGGCATGTACATGCACACATACAGAAATACACACACACACACATACACACACACACACACACACACACACACACAGTTTTCTAAGAAAGAAATCCATGCCAAATTTGAAGATAAATGAACCACGGAAGGAACACAAAGAAAAGAACTGCTCCTCCTCCAGTCTCTATTGCCTACTAAAGAAAGTTTCATCCCTAAGCACTTCAAAGGTAAATGGTAAAGTACAATACAAATTACATACGTTATGGTTCACTGGATTCAGAAATTCCGCATTATATAGGAATATAATCAATCTTTCAGGGATCCAGACACATCACAGCAGGAAGTTCTTTTGACCTTTCATGGAGAGGCATGCAAGATGAGGTACTGAACTGCATATTCAATGGGTTTTTTTGGATTATAAATAGTTATCTTTTCAGAGTTTCTGTCAAAAAATGGAGACTCTCTGTTCAATAATTCTTTGTTTCACACTGAAAATAAACCCACAGTTTACTATGTGAATAAAAACTTTACCTCTTGTCCACTTAAATAGTTTTCTGTCAAATACCATTCTTTCAAGAAACATAGAGAATACATAAGCGGATCACATGGGCTATATGAAAATCATTCCCTCTGCAGTCTTAAAGTAGTTCCTTATTGGTCAGCAGACTATAATACAGATAGAGCCAGCCTATAGTGAGAAATGATTGAAGAACGGTTTAGAAACAAAATGTGTCTGGTATTGTTAGAAATCCCACACTAGCTGTTAGAAATAAAAGAAAAAGTTATAAGTCATGAAAGGTAAATAAAAGCAATGTGACAAATCAGGCTGGCATCAGTAGGGTGCTTTAGGACACCTCTGTATCAATATATCTTCAAATCAGTATATTTCTGGGACCATTCATCTGAAGATTCATTTCTGAGTTCACTGAATTTATCACAATCATCACTCTGCTTCTGAGAATGCGTAATTCTTAGAAAGAACTGGATACAAGCTAAGCAGGGTGAATTGAAGTGTCTGGACCCACTTCCCTGTGATTTGGCACATGTTCTTCCTGACCAGCACTGGAGTAGCTCCTGAACTCACAAAGAACTTACATGTCATGAATGTGGACCAAGGGTGTCACTTGAAGAGTACAACTGTGGCCATAAAAGTTGTGCCCAACTTGATGATGATGCCTTTGTCTTTAGGTGTTGTTAATTTGTTATCTTTCAGCTATTCTGAGGACTTTTTCCCCCCAGAAAGACTTCATGCACCGGTGGACTCTTAGTGAATTGAAACTGGATGTATGAGATTTTTGTGACCAGAGTAAAGAGGAGGCAATGGGCATGAAGATTGAACATCAACCAATGACTGAGGAAGCTTGGTTAGTCACTACAAAGAAACTTCTCCCCACTATCCAAAGACAGAGATTAGAAACAAAGAGGTCAGTTAAAATGTCAACCTCACAGTAGGTTTATATGGTGGTTTTAATTCATTACATGAGACACTTTTATGCTAGGGGCAAAGAGAGGATTAATATACACGTCAGTAAATAAGTACTTTAACTTCACAGCACATAGCTGAATGCAGATTGATGGTTTGTCCAATAGCCTGTGGTAATGGTTGTGGTTATGAGGAACTTTGCATTTTTGGTGGTGGTGGGGGTAATACATTTTGTAAAATCCTAAAACATGTAACTCCATGCATTCACTATTAAGATCACATATCTAGGCTTTAAATAAACCAAAAGAACAGTTTCAACACATTTTCTGTATAATAACGACATTGAGAAATTATCTGGTACTGTGTTTATATAATGAACCAGAATTAAAATGGTAAAAGTCAAATTATAATGCAGAATCACTGCCTTTGTTTTCCAAGAGAGAGGAAATAAGTCTTCACAGATTTGAAAATAGTTATTCACATAAAATTAATATTGGCAGTCTTTAATCTATTTAGCTGACACTTTGAAGATTATAATTAAAGAACCTCAATAAATGCATAATAGATGCAATTAAGAATTAAGGGGGACATCTTTTCTGTGAGATCTCTCTTAGTAACAAAAATATAAAAAATGTAAAGGTCTAATCTTGCTTTTGACGATAACTACAGCCACAGATATTTCAGTACTAGTAAAGTTGAGGATCTCAAAACCTATATAGGTGTCTTCACAGCTAGACCCAAGTCTTGGTCCTTTTACACTGAGGCAGGTAAAAAAACAAAAAAAACAAAAAAAAAAAAACAAAAAAAAACAAACAAAAAAACTTCCTGGGTTTTGATGATTCTAAACCTTAGAAAAGCCAAAGGTATTACATAATTTATCTTTAGCACTTATCTTAATACATCATTGAGTATTCTTTGTCTTGTAGTCTAGGTCTCTGTCAATGATGTCTTAGCTTTAGTTGATGCTGGATAAGCTATTTTTCAATACCAGTATCAGGTATTAGTTTTCAAAGGACACTGTATACTTTATTATATTAATTAATATCAATATTGTGGGAAAACTTTAGGTACCTCATTGACTTATTTAATCTAATAGTATCCATGCTCATACAAGATTAATATCTTCTACTTTCAAAATTACCCAACTAACAAAATTCTTCAGGGTTCAGAAGAGGGTAACTACTTTAACAACTTTAAGCTAAGACATTGTTGAAATAAAATGGTTCAGGTTATCAAAAGAATAAAGAGAAAGTCTAAAGAATGTTTAACAGGACATAGAATTAGAGGCAATTGCTCATAAAGCCATTTGAAATGCAAACTAGAATTGTTGCTGCTAACTATAATATAAGAGAGGAACAGAAATGAGACTTACAGATGCAGAAAATTCAATGTGTGCCTTACAACCAATCTAAATTCAGTGTGCCACCACCTGTAAACATAAGCAATGGATTTATTTTTTTTAATGACCTAGAAGGTAGCTAACAGGCAATCCTTGGGGAACTAACACTTCTGAACTAATTAATCACCATATGTCACCTCTCCTCTACTACAATGAATATGAAAAAGGAGTTATTGGGTAATAAAAGAAAAGAATAAAAAATTAAAAAGTGTTGATACACTGCTGTTGTGAAGCAAACCATTCTACAAACAACACTTACAAGTCTTCCTCAAAGTTTTTATGATAAACACTAGCAAATATTTCAATATCAAACCTATTTCAACATGTTTGATTTCCTCAACTCTTTGAAAGGGACATGCCCTAAAGGGAAGACAAATAAGAATTTAAAAAAAAAAATGAGTGTTTAATGAGATAGTTCAGCTGGTAAGGAGCTTACCATACAAGTTTTAGGACTTAATACTGGATCTCAAGCACCTATACAAAGAGCCTCCTGCAGCCATCTGAATCTGAAATCCCAGCATGAGAAGAGACAGACAAGAGGACTCCTGGGCCCTGGTAGCCAACAAGTCTAGCAGAATCGGTCAGCTAACAATCACCCCTTTTATAACCAGGAACAATTTTCTTCAGCTCTGTTTTTCCATATCCAAGTATGAAATGAGAAGTTTATATTGCCTAACCACAATAGTGTATTCCAACTCTATTATCTATAAAATGCCAAAACTTTTATATTTTCCTTTTATATTGCACATCTTGTGAATATTTGGGCACCAGTTAAGAACTATGATCTGAGATCGGCACTTACACTTTGCATTTGAAAACTCTCTACTACTGAAGTATATATGGATTCTTACATTGCTTATTCTCTTAGATGGTATAAAAATAAACAAGGTAGCCAGGCAGTGGTGGCGCATGCCTTTAATCTCAGCACTTGGGAGATTTCTGTGTTCAAGGCCAGCCTGGTCTGCAGAGTGAGTTCCAGGACAGTCTGGACTACACAGAGAAACCCTGACTCGAAGATATCAAACAAATATAAAATAAAATAAAATAAAATAAACAAGGTGATCTTTTTGAAACAAAGCAAAGCACGGGAATTTGGGAGCTAATTATCAGAGAAGATACCTCCTACAGCAGTTGGAAGCAAATACAGAGACCCATAACCTGACATTAAGCAGAGAATGAGAGACCATTAAACACTCAGTACCAAATGACATATCTCCATCAAATCCCTCTATTCAGAGTTCAAGAAACCTTTTTGAAGAGGAACCAGAGAAAGTGTAAGAGCTAGAGGGGATGGGGGACACTAAGAGAACAAAGCCTTCTGAATAAACTGAGCAAAACTCCTATGAACTTCCAGATACTGAAGCAGCATGGAGAAGGCCTGCAGAGGTCCATACCATCTCCTCTGTGTGTGTAGTATGACATCCAGCTTAGAGTCTTTATGGAATTTTGGAGGATGCAAATGGGTGGGTCTCTGACTCTTGTGCCTTCTCTCGAGTTCTTTTCTGTATGTTGATTTGTTTACTCCAACTCCAATGTGATATTTTTTTATTTTATCTTATCACATTTTCATTTAATTTATTATTATGACATAGAAGCCTGTTTGTTTTCTAATGAGAGACAAATAGGCGGTCAATATGGTTGGCTAAGGAGGGAAATAGGAACTGAGAGGAGAAAAAAATTGAAAAAAATGTGGGGGATAAGCAGAGATATTCTTGGACCTCTGCTGTTGGAAACAATGTTGAGCACCCTCTTAAGACAGCAACAGGGGCAGTGGGGCAGAAGGGTGTGGGTGCGTGGGTGAGGGGGCAACCTCATACAGGCAAAATGGAGGGGGAGGGCAGATGTGCGATGGGGGTGATGGAGGAGTAACAAGGAAATGCGATATCATGGGATGGAGGGGTTGGTGGAGGGGGTAACCTTTGAGATGTAAAAGAACGGGATGATTAATTAAGAAAAAATAAAAGAAGACAGCAGCAGGGTCCTTTGCTGTTACTCAGGCTTCCCTCAGTGACTGCAGAATTCTAAAACTGATTTAACAAATAGAAAAGATTCAAGAATTGTACAAGATGTTACAGAAATTGCACAATCAAAACAACTGTTTCAGTATGAGCAATTACATGAGAAATACTGTAAAGAGAGTGTGTTGGGTACAAAACTCTTCAGACACTGGCCAATGGAGAAATTGGAGGTAAAGTCATAAATGAATGAATAGATAAATGAAATGTCACACACCCAAAATGAATTTTTATTCATCCATAAAGAAAAAAGAAACTTTTGTAGGAAAATGGATGGAACAGGAGATGATTGTGCTAATAAAAAAAGAAAGCCTCAGAAGAACAAATATTACAACTATCTCATGTGCAAAATCTAAATTAGCTCTGTGTGTGTGTGTGTGTGTGTATGTGTGTGTGTGTGTGTGTGTGTAAGTAGAAGGGGGTAGAAGACAGACTACTTGGGAACAGAAAAGGGGTCAGCAGAAGACAGGACACTAGTTCAAGAGTGAGTAATAGAAGTATGTGCCGAAACAGGGGTTTGTTCTTGTTGTTTTTGTTTGTTTGTTTGTTTGTTTGTTTTTTGGAGGGGAAACTGGGAAAGGAGAAATTTACGTGTAAATAAAAAAATATCTAATTTTAAAAAAAGAAGTATGTGCCAAGTATATGGCACATTGAAGAAGTCATAATGAAACCAATTATGTGATCTTTTGTGTGATCATAAAAGTAGGAAAAATTAGGGCGAGAGAGAATGCTTACTGCTCTTGAAGAGGACCAGAGTTCAGCTCCCAACACTCAAGTGGACTTAACATCCATTTGTAACTCTAACCAATAAGGAATTCGATAACGTCTTCTGGCTTCTGAGAACACCTATACTCAGGAACATTAGCACATGCATAGACACAAATATAATTAAAATATAAACAAATAAATATCCTTTTTATTGATTCTTTCTGAATTTCACATCGTGCACCCCAATTACATTCACCTCCTTTCTCTTTATATCGGCCCTCAGCCCTTGAAATCTCTTCTTCAAAATAAAACCAAAAGTATCAATAAAATACATACAAATATATAAATAAAAATTAAAATTAAAAAAAAGAAAGCATCCTTTCAAGGGAGATGTGTGTCATGGTGTGTCAAATGGTATACCCTTTTGAGGAAATAGCTTAACTTGCAACTATTCATTGCAATGAGACATTGGTCTGATTTGAGACCTCTTGATTCTGCTACACTATCAGTACTAGACTCCTCCTAGATATACCTGTGTCATGAAGGTTGTGAAGCTTTGGATCTGTAGCATGAACCTCTTTGTGTGCTCTAGCAGTTTATAAAGAGTGGATGGTGGAGTAAGCCAACTCAGAGACCTGGATCTGGCTGTGGCTAGAAGTTGAGTTGGTTCAGAACATCTGCTTTCCTGGGCCTGCTCGCCAGGGCTAGCTCTATCATGTTGCTCAGGCAAGAGACAGGTCCATCTCAGCACAGTGCTCAGAAATCAACATGGCCTCAGGTAGCAATCTAAACCAGGGATATACTCATGGCCCTTGGTGATAACACAGGCATTGGACATCAACACAGAGCCTGGCTGCAGTAGTACCATGTACCCAGACAAGGTTTGCTGTGGTAGCATAGGCCCATATGTCACCATGGTCTTATTGGCATCATGGCCTCCAGACGACTAATAGCCACATGGCTTTTGGCGGCACCACAGGCCATAGTCATCAGCACAGACCCATGATGCAGTAAAGGCACAGACCCAGACATAATCCTTGTCAGTAGTCTGGGTCCAAACATCACCATGATCCCAAGTGATTGCATAGGTTCCTTATATCTGCCTGTACCTCATGACCATTATATCTACAGTTCCAACTTCTTCCACAGTACATGAACTGCTCAGCATCACTTTCTTTCCTGTCTCTCTATCACATATTCCCTCATTAGAGAGGTTTTTGGGTATCTCTCTCTTCTGATCTCCCCAGGGCTGTGAGGCAAGGGGCCAAATAAATATCTTAATATAGTAAAACAAAGTTCATACACAAAACCAAACAAACAAAAACCAAGAACATTCAAATAGGTAGAATACAAGACATGAGTCTACCACCTAACAGTTTCATGCATTGGATGACATATGATTTCTTTGTAAAGGAAAATTAATTAACACTCTTGGGACTAGTAAAATGGCTCCGTTGTCACGACCATCTCGGCCAGCAAGAATGATGCGACCCGAGAGCTCTTCTTGAAGCAGTTTATTCAGGAACCTTGAACATTCTTCTTCTTCTGACTTCTGATTGACTGACTGACTGACTGACTGACTGACTGACTGACTGACTGACTCACTGACTCACTGACTCACTGACTGAGTGACTGTCTGACTGACTGACGACTGACTCCTCGGGCACCTCCCTTAGCCCTTAAATGCTCCATCCTGAGCCTATCTCAGTAGGCCACATCGTGCATGCAGATAGCTTGCCAAACTCGGAAGCTTTGGAAGCTTACTTAGTGCTTTTGAAGAGAATCCAGGTTTGACTCACAAAACCAACATGGGGGCTCAGAAACAGTCTCTAAGTTCATGACAGGTGACCACACAGCTCCACCCACCCTAAAGTTCATCCTTAAATCATTGCTTTATCTCAGCCCTCAAGGCCAGCAGGAACTTTTTGCCCACTACAGTCAGCTAAGCAGGTAGAGTAACTGCAGATCTTCACCTCTCCCTTTTCCTATTCAAATCACCACAACTGCACTGGGATGAAATTTTCTTTATATGACTGTTACAACCACTTGGTTTATGATATGTTAGATCTGGTGTTTCGGTTTAGTTTTTGTCTGGATGACCTGATTGTTGACTAAAATGGGATATTGAAGTTTCCTACTATCAGTATGAGATTTACACTACAGTACTATTTCTTTTATGAATGCGGATGACCCTGTGTTTGGGGCATAGATGTTAAAAATTGCAATGCTATCTTGATGGATTTTTCTTTTGATGAGTATGTAGAATCATTCCCTGTCTCTTCTGAATAGTTTGGTTTGAACTCTATTTTGCCATATATTAAAACATCTACACCAGCTTCCTTGTTAGGTCTGTTTCCTCGGAATATATTTTTCTATCCTTTCACTCTGAGATGGCGTGTTTCCTTCATAGTAAAGCATGTTTCTCATATACAGTAAAAAGATGATGGATCCTGTTTATTTACCCATTTATTAGTTCATGGCTTTGTATTAGGGAATTGAGACAATTGATGTTGAGAGTTATCAGTGAATGATATTTGTTCATTCTGGTTATTTTGTTCTTGTGGTGTGAAATGGTTTGAATAGGAATGGCCCCAATAGACTTATGTGTTTGAAGACTTAGCCCATAGGAAGTGGCACTATTAGGAAGTGTGACCTTGCTAGAGAAAGTGTATCACTGTGGGGATGGACTTTGGGGCCTCATGTGCTCAAGCTATGCCCAATATCACACGCAGTCTTCTTCTGCTGCATTCAGATTGATGCACAAAACTCAGCCCTTTCTCTAGCAGCATGTCTGACTGGGTACCAACATGTCTCCTGCCGTGACAATAATGAACTAAACCTCAAAAGTTGTAAGCTAGCCCCAGTTAAATGTTTCCCTTCATAAGATTTGCAAAGATTGCGATGTCTCTCTATAGCAACAGGAATCTAAGATAACAGTAGAATGTATAACTTTCTCAGCTCCTCGTGGAACTTTTTCCAAAATTGACTGCATACTTGGACAGAAAACAAGCTTCAACAGATACAATTTCATGAAAACTGAACAACAACAAACTATTGAGTGAAAAAAATGGGTCAGGCTAGGAGGTGGTGGCGCGCGCCTTTAATCCCAGCACTTTGGAGGCAGAGGCAGGTGGATTTCTGAGTTTGAGGCCAGCCTGGTCTACAGAGTACTCACTCTGTTCCAGGACAGCCAGGTCTATACAGAGAAATCCTGTCTCAGAAAGAAAGATAGAAAGAAAGAAAGAAAGAAAGAAAGAAAGAAAGAAAGAAAGAAAGAGAGAAAGAGAGAAAGAGAGAGAGAGAGAGAGAGAGAGAGAGAGAGAGAGAGAGAGAGAGAGGAAGGAAGGAAGGAAGGAAGGAAGGAAGGAAGGAAGGAAGGAAGGAAGGAAGGAAGGAAGGAAGAGAGAAAGACAAATTGGTCAAGCCCAGCTATATCACTCTTGGGAATATATGCAAAAGATGCTCCACCATGCCAAAGGGGCACGTGTTCCACTATGTTCCCATAGGCCTTATTTGTGATAGCCAGAAGCAGGAAACAACCCAGATGCCCCATAACAGAAGAATCGATTCAGAAAATGTGGTTCATTTACATAATGGAATACTAATCAGCTATTAAGAATGAGGACATCCTGAGTTTTTCAGGCAAATGGATGGAACTAGAAAATATCATCCTGAGTGAGGTAACTCAGACCCAAAAGGACATACATGGTATGACTCACTAATAAGTGGTTATTAGCCAAAACTAAGTACAGAATACCCAAGATACAGGCCACAGAACTCAAAAAGGTCAACAAGCTGAAGAGCCCAAGTGAGGGTGCCTCAATCCCACTTGGGAAGAAGAAAGCAATTACAAATTGGGAGGGAAGGTGGGACCTGGGAGGGAAAGAGGATGGGCTGGGGGGAATCTGATCTGGTATTGGGTGAGGGAAAAGAACTGAAGGGCCAGCAGAAAGAATGGAAACAGGCAACCTCAGGATATAGGAAGTTGGGGGGACCCTCCAGGAATATCCCAGATACCTGGGAGGTGAGAGACTTAGATGAAATGCCTGACAGTAGAAAGAAATAACTTATTTAACCCACCTCTAGCAGGAAGACAGGGCATCAAACAAGGGAGAAAGGAAGTCATCCCACAGTTACAACTCTGACCCATAATTGTTCCTGTCTGAAAGAATTACAGGGATTGAAATGGAGAGGAACCTGAGGAAAAGAAGGTCCAGCAGTAGACCCGAAGTGGGATCCAGCTCAAGGGGAGGTCCCAAGACCTGACACTATTACTGAGGCTATGGAGTGCTCACAAAAAGGGACCTAGTATCACCGCACTCCGGAAGATCCAGCAAGCAGCTGAAAGAGTCAGAGGCAGATAGTTGCACCCAAGCATTGGCCAAAAGCAGCTGACCCCTGTTGTTGAATTAGGAAAAGGCTGAAAGAAGCTGAGGAGGAAAGTGACCATGTAGAAGGACCAGCAGTCTCAATTAATCTGGACTCCCGAGATCCCTCAAGCACTGAACCACCAAACAGGTAGCATACACAAGCTGATATGAGGCCCCCAACACACATACAGCAGAGGACTGCCTGGTCTGTGTTCATTCAGAGATGATACACTTAACCCTCAAGAGACTGGAGGCCTCAGGGAGTTTACAGGTCAGGTGGCATAGTGGATGGGACATCCATGTGGAGACGGGAAGATGGGAAGGAGATATGGGATGTGGAGCAGTAGGAAAGTGGACTGGGCAGGGAATAAAATATGGAGTGTAAAATAAATAAATAAATAAATAAATAAATAAATAAATAAATTTAAGAAATAAAATAAAGAAAGAAAAAAGAAAATGGGTCAAGCCTGAAATTAAATATTTCCTAGAATAAATGAAAATGAATACACAATATACCAAAATGTAAGAGACACAATAAAGGCAGTTCTAAAGGCAAGTTCATACCACTAGATACCACATGAAAATGCTGGATAGATGTCATACTAAAGGGCTAACACCAACAATATATAAAGAACTCAAAAAATTAGATAACAAGAAAACAAATAAGTCAATTAAAAATGGGGCACACATCTCGATAGAGAATTCTCACTAGAGCGGAAACTCAAGATGGCTGAGAAACACTTAAAGCAATGTTCAACATCCTTAGCCATCAGGGAAATACAAATCAAAATCCCTTTGAGATTTTACCTTACAGCTGTCAGGATGGCTAAGATCAGTAACACAAGTGTTAGCTCATGGTGGTAAGGATGTGGAGTAAGATACATCGCGGCTAGGAGTATAAATTTGTATAATCATTGTGAAAATCATTGGGGTGTGTAGTGGCTATTCCTGGTTGTCAACTTGACTACGTCTGAAATGAACTACAATCCAGAATTAGAAGGCTCACCTGTGGCCCTAATCTGGAGGCTGAGAGATACAAGTTTCTGACCTGAATCTTGGCATGGAGACCTTGAGGAATAGTGGCTACGAATCCCACAGGATTAACATAGAAAGCTCTATGAGTTCAAGGTCATCCGGGGTTAAAGGTGTGGTGGCACACACCTTTAACCTGGGCCACACTTTTTGCTGGAGACCTATATAAGGACATTGGAAGAAGGAAGGCTCTCTCTGCTTCGCCTGCTTGCCTTGTGGGACTGAGCAATTGCTGGATCCTTGGACTTCCATTCACAGCTGCTGCCGCGACTGTTGTTGGGAGTTGATTGTTGGGAGTTGGACTACAAACTGTAAGTCATCAATAAATCCCTTTACTACGTAGAGACTAAGTTCTGTGACTCTAGAGAACCCTAACTAAGACAGGGTGCTTTCTAAGAATGGTGAGAATCGATCAACCTCATGATTCATTTATACTACTCTTGGGCATAAACACAAATGACACTTCCTCCTACCACAAATACACTTGCTTAGCAACCTTCATTCTTGCTTTATTCTCTGTCTCTTCCTGGAGAGGCTCCCTACCTCCCCACCCCGTCAGTTGCAGATTTCCATTCACTCTCATGGCCATTTGGCCATCCCTCTTGTCCCTCCTCACATCTGATCCTTAACCCCTTATTTCTCTCCCCATACACTCGCCTCCCTAGTTCCCTCCCACCATCTGCCTCTTGTGACTATTTTATTCCTCTTCTAAATGAGATTCAAATATTCTCACTAGGACCTTCCTTCTTGTTAAGCTTCTTTGGGTCTGTGGTGCATAGAATAGGTTTCCTGTGTTTCATGACTAATATCCACTTGTAAATGGGTACATACTTTGAATGTCCTTTTTGGACTGGGTAACCTCACCCAGGATGATAGTCTCAGCATCCATCAATTTGCCTGCAAAATTCATAATGTCTTTCTTTTTAATAGGTGGATAGCATTCCATTGTGTAGATGTACCACATTCTCTTTTTCCATTCTCCAGTTGAGGGACATCTAGGCAGTTTCCAGTTTCTGGCAACTAGGAATAAAGCTACTATGAACAAAGTTGAGCAAGTGTCTTTATGAGATGCTGGAGAATCTTTTGGGTATATTCCCAGGAGTGGTATAACCAGAATTTTGAGGTAGAACTATTACAACTTTTCTGAGAAAGTGCCAAATTGATTTCCAAAGTGGTTGTATAAGTTTCAACTCCCACCAGAGATGGAGGAGTGTTCCCCTTTCTCCACATCCTGGCTAGCATTTGGTCTTAGCCATTCTGACTTGTGTAAAATGGAATCTCAGAGTTCTTTTGATCTGCATTTACCTGATGACTAAGGACGTTGAACATTTCTTTAAGTGCTTCTCAGCTATTCAAGATTCCTTTGATGAGAATTCTCTGTTTAGCTCTGCACTCCACTTTTTAATTGGATTATTTGGGTTGTTGGTGTTTCATTTCTTGAGTTCTTTATAAATTTTAGATATTGGCCCTCTGTCAGATGTAAGGTTGGTGAGATCCTTCCCCATTCTGTGGGCTGCCATTTGTCCTATTGACAGTGTCCTTTGCCTTACCGAAGCTTTCAGCTTCATGAGATCTCATTTATCAATTGTTGTTCCTAGAGCCTGAGCCATTGGTGTTCTGCCCATGAAATTGTCTCCTCTACCAATGCATTCGAGGATATTTTCCACCTTATCTTCTTTGAGATGTAGTATATCCAGTTTTATGTTGGATAAAACATAAAACATAAAACTTGACCCACTTGGACCTGAGTTTTGTACAGGGTGGTAAATATGAATCTATATTCTTTCTTTTTAATTTTTTTTTATTTTACTGGATATTTCCTGTATTTATGTTTTAAATGTTATCCCCTTTCCCAGTTTTCCCTCCTGAACCCCCATATCCCATCCCCCCTTTCCTCTGCTCCTATGAGGGTCTTCATCCATTGATGACAGCAAGGCCATCCTCTGCTACATATGTGACTGGAGCCATGAGTCCCTCCATGTGCACTCCTAGGTTAGGAGTTTAGTCCCTGGGAGATTGGGGGGGTCTGATTGGTTGATACTGTGGTTCTTCCTGTGGGGTTTGTACCTATTTTCATTCTTCTACATGTAGATAGCCAGTTAGACCAGCACCATTTGTTGAAGATGCTTTCTTTTTTACATTGTATGGTTTTGGCTTGTTTATCAAAACTCAAGTGTCCACGTCAACAAGAAATGTAGCGATAGGAGATGGAGCAGAGACTGAGGGAATGGCTAACCAATTACTGGTCCAACTTGAGACACATTCCATGGGAAAGCACCCATATCCGACACTATTTGTGACACTATGTTATACTTATAGACAGGAGTCTAGCATGGCTGTCCTCTGAGAAACTTCACCCAGCAGCTGATTCAGACAGATGTGGACACCCAAAGACAAACAGTGGCTGGAGATTGGGGACTCTTATGGAAAAACAGGAGGAAGTATTGTGGCCTCTGAAAGGATGGAAACTCTACAAGAAGATCAACATAGTCAACTAATCTGGACTTTTGGGGCTTTCAGAAACTGAACTACCAACCAAAGAGCATACATGGGCCAGACCTATGCCTCCCAGCACATATGTAGCTGATGTGCACCTTGCTTTTCATGTGAGTCCTAAACAACTGGAGCAGGGCTATCCCAAAATCTGTTGCTTGTATATGGGATATGTTCTTCTAGTTGAGTTGCCTTGTCTGGCCTCAGTGGGAGAGGATGAGCCCCACAGAGACTTGAAGTACCAGGGTAGGGGATACCCATTGGGACCCCACCAGCCCAGAGGAGAAAGGGAGGAAAGGTGGGGGAAGGATAGTGGAATGGGTGCCTGGGAGAAGGCAATGAGTAGGATGTAAAGAAAATAAGTATAACAACAACAACAACAATAATAATAAATCATTTATAAATTAAAATATATTCAAAATATATTGTATAAAAATGAATAAATAAAATTAATTTTAAAAGGAAAAACTAATAAAATTTCTAATGAGATTCTATTATATTCATAGATCAGTGCCTTTGCTCAGCTATCATCAGGGAAGCTTGCCCCTGTCCCCCCTGAAGCAGGCACAAATAAATACAGAGATCAACAGCAGGACATTATGCAGAGTGTGAGAGACCTTGGAATGCTCAGCCTTAAACAAGATGTCTCCATCAAATCCCTCCCCTGCAAGGGTCAGGTAACCCTAGGGACAAGGAGGCAGAAAGAACGGAAGGGCCAGAGGGGATGGAAGACACCATCCACTGGAACTCCTACCTGGCTACAGGAAGTGACCACTCCAGTCTCCATATCCCCAGCTGCTAGGAGTCTCAGCTATAGTCACCCCCACAGAGTCCCAGGAAGCTCCCCCATCACAGGTCTCTGGCTAGTCCTAGAGATGTTCCTCACTGATTTCTCATCCCTCTGACATTCCTATCTTGGCTCCCACCTCTTCATACAACTAATTCTCATGCCCGTTCCCCTCCTCATACCCTCTCCCACTCAGGTCCCTTCCTCCATCCACTATTGATGTCTATTTTATTTCCCCTTCTGAGTGATATTCACACACAGCCTTCCTTGAGCCCTCTTTATTTCAGTTTCTTTGGGTCTGCGGACTGCACGATGGTTATCCTGTACTTTATGGCTAATGTCCACACATAAGTCAGTACATACTATGAATGTCTTTCTGGATCTGGGTTACCTCACTCATCCACAAAACCTTCAATGCAAAATTTGTCCTGTCTACAGGATGCACAAGGATAAAGATGGAACAGAGATTGAAGGAATGGTCAACCAATGACTGGCCCAACGTCTCATGGGAGAGACACGAGAGAGCCAACCCCTGACACTATTAATGCTATGCTTGCAGACAGGAGCCTAGCATAACTCTCTCCTGAGAAAGTTTATCTAGCAGTGGATGGAAACAGATGCAGAGACCTACACCTGAATATAAGGATGGGCTCTAGGAGTCTTGAAGAAGAGTTGGAATTGAGCAAGCCAAAAGGGACAAGGATACCACAAGAAAACCTACAGAGTCAACAAACCTGGGTCCATGGGGCCTCAAAGAGACTGAACTACCAACCAAAGAGCCTGCAGGGGCTGGACCTAGGTCCCCTACACATTTACAGCAGATATGTACTTGGACTTTATATGGATCCACTAACAGTCTGTTTCTGACTGTGTTGCTTGCCTTGGATCCCCTCGCCCTAGCTGGACGGCCTGGTCCAGCCTCAGTGGAGAGGATGCACTTACTCCTGCTTCAACTAAATGTCCCAGGGTAGGTTGGTACTCTATGGGTCTTCCCTTCACTAAAGAGAAGGGAACAAGGTAATGGGAGGAGGGATTTGTGATGGTGGGCCTAGGAGGAGAGGGAGAGATTCCACAATCTGGATGTAAGGTGAATAAATAAATAATATATACAATGTGAAAAATAAATTTAGTTTTCAGAAACCCCAACATGCACATATCTCCAGCCAACACCCCCTATTCCACTGGTGGCCATGCCAGGAGCCAGAACCCCAGGTAAAATATACACAACACACACACACACACACACACACACACACACACACATAAACACACACAAACACCACCCATCCACCCATGGACTTCCTGCACTCATGATCTTCCCAGTCTATCTCTAATGGCCCCTCCTCCCCTCCTCACCACATAGGGATCCACAACCCCAGTAGAAGGCTTTTGCTCCACCAGAGGTCATGCTTGTCTCTAGAATCCTTGATTCTGCTGAGGACCCCCTGCTGGACCAGAGGTCATGTCCCAGGTGCCAGAACTCCAGCCTCCAAATCAGGGGGAGACTGTTTACTCAACCACAGACTCTCCCAACCAGAAGACTAACAAGGAAACAGAAGCCAAGGAACAAAACACCCATCCAACAAAGAAAGCCAAACTCAGGAATCATCACCTAAACCTATAATCACCCCTAAACCAGAAGCCTAGGCACCAATGTAGTAGTCTTATTGAATGTCATTATGCCATGTTTCTTTGATGTACCTGGTATGCCTGCTCTTTTCTGAAGAGGACTGAATCTGGAAGGGAAGGTGATGAGGAGAGAGACGGGGAGGAGAGTAGGGAGAGGAAAGTGTGGTCTGGATCTAATCCATGGGAGAAGAATGTAAACATGCATACAGATATACAAACAGCGAGACAAACAAATGGACACAGACTTTCAAGATTGCAAGAATAGGGCAAGTTAATTACTAGATGTTCTGTAATTCTGTAAACAGCTCTGGCTGTTTTAAAAAAAATCAAATAAAATCAAGAAAAAAATCTCCCAGCAGAAAAAAAAAAAAAAGTACAACCAACAACAGCAAAGGAAATACATTACTAACAGAAACTGATTATCCTAGTAAAGCAAGCCCTGAGTATTCCAAGACAGCTGAAACACAAGAAAATGACCTTAAAACCAACTTTGTAAGGATGATGGAAGTCCTTGAACATGAATCAAATAAATCCATTGAAGAAATTCAGGAAAAGACAAACAAAATTGGAGGAAATTAATACACTTTTACAGGAAGTCAAGAAAAAAAAAAACAGTTGAATGAAATAAATAAAACTGTTTAAGGCCTGAAAACATAACTAGAAGTAATAGAAAAAAATTCACAAACTGAGGGAATGCTGGAAATGGAAAACTGAATAGGAACTACAGACACAATCATCATCAACAAAATATGAAAGGGAAGAAAAAAATTAGAAGATACAATTAAAGAGTTATATAAGTCAGAGAAAATGTTAAATCTAAAATTTTCCTGGCATAAAACATTCAGGAAATCTGAGACACTATGAAAAGACCAAACCTAAGAAATAATAAATATAGGAGAAGAAACCCAGCTCAAGGACTCAGAAAATAAAAGAAAAATGTACTAACCTAAGGAAGTTACAGATGAGAGAGAGAGAAAGAGAGAGAGAAATTAAAGACTTTCTGGAATTCAATAAAAATGAATGCAAAACATACCCAAACTTATGGAACACAATGAAGGCAGTGCTACAAGTTCATAGTACTAAGTGCCTTCATAAAGAAATTGGAGAGATCTCATACTAGCAACTGAAGAATATAGCTGAAACCTCTAGAACAACAACAACAAAAAGCAAGCTTACCCAAGAGGCATAAACAGCAAGAAATAATCAAGCTGAGGGCTAAAATCAATCAATAAAAATTTTTAAAGAAAACAATACAAAGAATTGATGAGACAAAGAGTTGGCTCTTTGAGAAAATCAACAAGATAGACAAACCCTTATCCAAACTTACTAAAAGACAGAGAGAGAGAGAATAACCAAATTAACTGAATCAGAAACAACATAGGGAACATAACAAGAGAAAGTGAAGAAACCCAGAGAAACACTAAACTTACTGAAAACCTGCACTCATCTAAAATAAATGGAAATTCTCTTGGTAGAGACCACTTGCCAAAGTTAAATCAAGAGCAGATAAACAATTTAAATAGACATAACCCCTAAACTAATAGAACCAAAAAAGTAAGTTTTAGCAGATGGTTTTAGCACAAAATCCTATCATTTTTTTTAAGAAAAACTAATGACAATACATTTCTTGTCGTACACTTTCCTTAACTTCATTATTTTTTAATTAATTTATTTTTTACACTCCATATTCCATCCCCCGACCCCTATCCACTCTCTCTCTGACTGCTCCACATTCCACACCTTCTCCCCACCCCTCCTGTCTTCATGTGGATGCCCCACCCCCACCCCACCTGACCTGTAAACTCCCTGGGGCCTCCAGTCTCTTGAGGGTTAGGTGCATCATCTCTGAATGAACACAGACCCGGGAGTTCTCTACTGTATGTGTGTTGGGGGCCTCATATCATCAGCTGGTGTATGCAGCCTATTTGGTCGTGTTTGAGAGATCTCAGGGGTCTAGATTAATTGAGACTGCTGGTCCTCCTACAGGATCGCCCTTCTCCTCAGCTTCTTTCAGCCTTCCCTAATTCAACAACAGGGGTCAGCTGCTTCTGTCCATTGGTTGGGTGCAAATATGACAAGACTTTTCAAATTATTCCACAAAACAGAAAAGAAGGAACTTTGCCAAATTAATTTAATGAGGCCATAGTATCGCTGATACCCAAACCACATAACAACTCAACAAAGTAAAGGAATTACAGACAAATTTCCCTCATGAACTTTGGTGCAAAAATACTCAATAAAATACTGGCAAAGCAAATCCAAGAGCACATCATAAAGGTCATGATCAAGTAGGCTTCATCCCAGATATTCAGGACAGGATCCACATTTAAAAAAATAAAAAATCTGTCCAATGTAAATGTGGTGGTTTGATTATGCTTGACCCAGAGAGCAGCACTCTTAGGAGACATGGATGTGTTGGAGGAAGTGTGTCACTGTGGATGTGGACTTTGAGACCTTCCTCTCAGCTTCCTAGAAGTCAGTCTTCTTATGTTAGCCTTCAGACCAAGACGTAGAACTCTCAGCTCCTTCTATGCCATGCCTGCCTGAATGCTGCTATGCTCCAGCTTTGATGAGAATGGACTGAACTTCTGAACCTATAAGCCAGCCCTACTTAGATATGGTCTTTTTTAAGACTTAGTCATGGTGTCTCTTCACAGCAATGGAAACCCAAAATACGATAGTAATCTGACTTTTAAAATAACTTAAAGGAACAAAAACACATATGATCATCTCATTTGATGCTAAAAATAAGCCTTTGTCAAAATCCAACATCCCTTCAGGACAAAAGTTTTGAGAGAGATCAGGGATACAACAGACATACCTCAACATAATAAAGAAAATTTACAGCAAGCCTATAGTCAACGTCAAAGTAAATGAAGAGAAACTCAAAGCAATTTCACTAAACTCAGAAACAAAACAAGGCTGTCCACTCTCTTCAAATATATCCAACATAATACTTAAAGGTCTAGCAGGAGCATAAGATAACTGAAGGAGATTAAAGGATACAAGTTAGGAAGGAAAACTCAAAGTATCCCAATTCACAGATAACATGATAGTATATATAAATGATCTGAAAAATTTCTACCAGGGAATTCCTACAGCTGCTATACATCTTCTGCAATGTGGCTGGATACAGGATTAACTAAAAACAAATCCTCCTGTGCACAAAAAAAACAAATGGACTAAGGAAAAAAAAACAGAAATACAACACCCTTCACAATTATCACAAACAATATAAAATATTCTAACCAAGAATGTGAAAGACTTGCATCATAAAAAGTTCAAGTCTTTGAAGAAAAAAGTTAAAGAAGATATCAGAAGATGGAAAGCTCTCCCATGATCATGGATTAGTAGAGTTAACATGGTAAAAATGGCCATATTAACAAAAGCAATCTACAGATCAAAAATGCAATCCTTATTAACATTCCAATATAATTTTTGCAGACTTTGAAAGGATAATACTCAACTTCATATGGAAAAACAAATAATCCAGGATAGACAAAACAGTCCTGTACAATGACAAAAAAACTCCAGAGGAACCACCATCCTTCATTTCAAGGAGCTCTACTCAGCTATACTAATACAAACAACATGGTATTAGCATAAAAGTAGACAAGACTGATCAGTGAAATTGAATCAAAATCTCAGACATAAATCCACACACCTAGGGACACCTGCATAAAATCCAAGTCCAAGTAAATAAAAGGCCTCAATGCAAAACCAGATGCACTGAACCTGATAGAAGAGAAAGCAAGGAATAGCCTTGAAGGCATTAGCACAGGAGATATTTTTTGAACAGAACACCTATAGTAGGCACTAATTAACAATTAATAAATGGGACTGAAAATCTCCTGTAAATCAAAGGACACCATCAATAGAACAAAGTTTTCACCAACTCCACATCTGACAGGTGGGCAGTTTTGAAAATATATAAATAACACAAGAAATTAGATAACAAACCAAATAATCTAACTTGAAAAATAGGGTACAAGTCCAAACAGAATTCTCAACAGAGAAATCCCAAATAGCTGAGAAACACTTAAAGAAATGTTCTACATTTTTAGCCATCAGGGAAATGCAAATCAAAATGACTTTGAGATTCCACCTTATACCTGTCAGAATAGCTAAGATCGGTAACACAAGTGACAGCTCATGCTAGGAAGGGCTGAAGTAGGCAATGTCAGACTCCTCCATTGCTGGAGGAAGTACAAACTTGTATAGCCACTGTGGAAATCAACATGATGGTTTGTCAGAAAATTAGGAATCGATCTACTTCTAGACTAGTTATACCACTCTTGGGCATATACTAGAGGAAGCTCCTCCATCCTACCACAAGAACACTTGGTCAACTCTGTTCAAAGAAGCTTTATTCATAATAGCCAGAAACTGCCATCAACCTTGATGTCCCGCAACCAAAGAACGAATAAAGAAAATGTGATACATTTACACAATGGACTATTACTCAGCTGTTAAAAACAATGGCGTCATGAAATTTGTAGGGAAATGGATGGAAAAAAATTATCATGAGTGAGGGAACCCAGACTCAGAAAGATACACATGCTATGTACTTACTTATAAGTAGATATTATCCATAAAGTAAAGGATAGTCAGACTACAATACACAGACCCAGAGAGGCTGTGTGACAAGGAGAGCTCAAGGGGTCATACATTGATTACCCTGGAAAGGGAAAATAGAACAGATTTTGAGAATTGACTGGGGGCAAGTGGGGATGGAAAGAGGAGAGATCAGGTAAACAGGAGAAATTAGTGGAGACAGAGTTTGGGGAGAGATGACTGGAACTGGGGACATTTCCAGGCCTATGTGGCAACCTATTGCAGCGGAAACTCCCTGGAATCTTTGATGTTGGCCCTAGTGAAGACTCCTAGTAATGGTGGATACAACGCGACTGGGATACCAACCCAGCCACAAAAACTTCAACCTATAAGTTATCCTGCCTCCAATATGTGCTAGGGAAATGGTGGTACAGAACTTTGTGGAAGTGACCAACCAATGGCTAGTCCAAACCAACTTGAAGCCCACAGCATGAGAGGAAACCAACGTCTGACATTGCCTGGATGGCCAGGAATAAGAATCCAAAGACTCAGGAGAGAACCAAACAAGACTTGGGAAAAACTGATGAAACAATTACTAATGGTATTCTGCTATACTCATAAAGGGGTGCCTAATCCAGCCGTCATCAGAGAGGCATCATATAGCAAGCGATGAGAGCAGATGTAAAGACCCACAGCTAAGCTCTAGGCAGAGTGTCAAGGGAACCTCACGAAAGGAAGGAGGGTGGATTGCAGCATCCAGCAGGTTCAAGGACACCTCAGCAACACAGCCTACAGAATGGACTAAGCAGTGCTCATTGAGATCACAGAGACTGAAGCGATATACGGGGACTCTGTTTGGGTCTGAGCTAGGTCCTCTGTATATACATTATGGTTGTGTAGTCTGTTGTTCTTATGGTACTCTTAGCACTGAGAGAGAGGGGTATCTCTGACTCTTTTTCATGCTCTTGGGACTCATTTTCTCCCCCTAGGTTGCCCCATCCAACATCCAACCTTGATATGAGGGTTTATGCCTAATCTTATTGTAACTTGTTATGCAGTGTTCAGTTGATATCCTTGGGAGGCCTGTTATTTATTCCTTCATTGTTTTTTTTTTTTTTTTTTTTTTTTGGTCACTTATTTTGAAAAGAAACAAAGAAGTAGATTGGGGGAGATGGGATGTGCAGGGGAGACCTAGGAAGAGTGGAGGGAGGGGAAACTGAGGTCAGGATATAATATATGAAAGAAGGATAAAAGAAAAAAATGATCTATTTTCTTTTTCATTTATTTTTAATTTTATTCTACTTTCATAATGATATTCCAACAGCAAGTTCCCCTCTCCTACTCATACTACTAACCCCACAATCCTCTCTTCTTCCCCAGATCTACACCTCCTCTATTTCCCTTCAAAAAAATGTGCAGGTCTCCCAAGGATATTAACTGAACATGGCATAACACATTATAATAAGACTAGGCACAAACTCTCATGTCAAGGCTGGATGATGCAACCCAACAGGAGAAAAAGGGTCCCAAGAGCATGTGAAAGAGTTGAAGACACCCCTCTCTGACTTCAACTGCTTCAGTCACATAAGAACACCCAGCAAGACAACCATAACATATATGCAGAGAACCTAGCTCAGACCCACACAGGAACTGTGATTGTCATTTCAGTCTCTGTGAATCCCTATAAGTCCTGCTGAGTTTATTCTGTGAACCATGTTCTCCTGACGTTCTTAACCCCTCTGTCTCCTACAATCCTTCTCCCCGGCTTCTCTTTGGTTGTGGGTCTCTGCTTCTGCTCCCACCTATTGTTAGATGACAAACCTCTCAGATGAAAATTGTGCTAGGTAACTGACATAGGAGTATAGGAGAATATCATTAGGAATAATTTAACTAATTTTTCCAGGAATATTTGGTTCTGTCCTGGCTCTGTAGGCTGTCTAGCCTCTGGTTCCTGGCCATCCAAGCAGGAAATATGTAAAGAATAAAAGAAAAATTTGTGGAATTTCATTTTAGGTGGTTATCTTGTAAAGGGAAGTTGATAGATCTCATTCCATACAGCACTTTCTTCCAGGCCTCTGTCAATTCTCAGTATGTATATAGTCACTAGCTTAAAACCTAAATTCAGTTATATACTATAAAATAAGTTGGTATGAATGTTTTAAAAATCTGTTAGTAGTTTACAAAAGAAATTAAAGGAAAAAATCGAAATGTTGGCATAAATTTATCAGATGTAACTCCCTCATATTTTTCCCAGGCCCAACACACATTTCCCTCACAAGGGCACTGTTCAATTAACATCCAAAGAAACAACACTATACTATAGGGCTTCATCTATCTTCTGAAAGAAGAAGAGAAAGATGGCAAACATAATTCTACTAAAATATATCCCTTGATGTCAGTGGATAAAATTTGAAGGTAACAAAAACTTAGCTTCAAGGAGCATGGGAAGTGTTATTACATAATGACTATTATAGCTACCAGGAATTATCAGAATGAGCTTTGGCAATAACCAACTGACTATGTGGCCCACATAATTAAAATAAATTGGCATCTAGACTGAACAATCCAATAAAAACTTCAGAAATAAAATTCCTGGATACGCTTAAGAGAGGCATCATACATAGCCTCTCAGAAAGAATTTATCCTAAATCGTAATACTTCCCAGTTTTCTACAAATGACTTACAACTTCTAAAGGGCCGTAGTGCACAAGGACCTTCTGTCTCCTAAAAATAATGCCAATTAAAAAAGCAAAAATATGAGTTACATACCTGCAGACATTGCCTTTTTTGTTCTTTGCTACACAGGAAATTAAAAAAAAAAAAAAAAAAAAAAAAAAAAAGGTAGTTTTAAAAGGGGTAGAGTGAGTATCAAAATGGAGGCCACAACAGGATTTAAATATATAAAGATCATACACATAATCTTCTCCATCAACTTACATTCCTACTTCAAACATAGATCATTTTGTTCACGGTCAGTAAGCACTAACATAGTGTAAAATAGTGTGAGAAGAGTGAGTTTGTCCATGATAGATAAAAGACAAGCTGCACCCATTTGGGGTGTTTTTATCATTAACTGCTGTTGCATAAACTGAACATAAAATGGGCTGTGACACTGGATAAATCATTTGTTTCCACTTGTTATTGATGACATTTCATAACTCGTTTGGGGCTCTGCTTTGCCCCATCACTCGTGAGTTATGAGGTCATCAATCATGACTGGGACTAAATGATTTATGTAAGCTACCCTATTGTATATTTTGGTAAAATGTACAGTAAAGCACAGACTATTGATTTCTAATACCGTTGCATTAGGTTTATCAAGTCTGTTTGTAAAACCGTGATCTTGTGCCATCCACTGCAACAACGGAGTATAAAATATTGAAATAATTTATGAGCAGAAAAAAAAAATAAACCATGCAAAAATGACTCTAAGAATTCCTACTTTTGCTATATTGATTAAAGTCAATGTAAGTCTCCTTAAATTTAAAAATATACTGTCTTAGAGAAAGAGAACTGTAGCTAAGAGTATGCAATCAATAAATAAGGTCATGATTATGCTGTAATATAGCTGAGAGAACCTAGAACCTTTAGTAAGGGATACGTATCCTGTGTAACCTCTAAAGATTTTTAGACAACAGTAACCACCGAGTACAATTTTACATCATGTATTATACTTTAAATTACTAATGGCTGAGCAACAAGCATAGTACAGAAACACAAGGCAGTCATTTTTAGAGAATAAAAGGGTAGTCTATTATTTCCATAATGAAAGCTTTGTGTTGTTTCTCTGTATATATGTGTATATAGAGATGTAATATTGCTGTCTATGCATGAGGGCTATACATGTCTGTGCATAGCTGAAGGCCTGAAGAGGACATGGGCATCCTTCTCTATCACTTTCTTATTCTCTTGAGAGGGAATCTGTCACTGAAACTGGGGCTAGGTGGCAGCCACCAACCGCCACCTGCCCCCCACCCCCCGACACTCTTGTCTCTGCTTTGCACAATGCTGGGGTTGCAGGCGCATGCTCAGCCATGCTCAACTTCTTTTCCTGGACGCTCAGACCTGAACGCTGGGCCTCCCAAGCAAGCTGGCTTACTCACTGAGCTATCTTCCAACTCCCAAAGCAAAGCCCTTTCAGCTGTGATTTGGTCTGTATTTGGAAAAGGGCTATAAGGATGCTCTATCAACCTTTTAATTATAAAACAATACAGGAAATGTTCCTTTGGGGCATTTTGAAGCTCTTCAGAAGGCACAGATAGCATCTTAAGAGACTGGAAAATATTTCTTTCTTGTCTTTCCCATTCTATGGACTTCCTTTTTATAAAACTTTTTTCTTGATGAATTTCAGACTAAAAATGTGGTTTAAAAATATACATGAAAAAAAAAAAGAATTTAGGGAAGGCAATCAAAACATATTGCAAATCAAGCCCAGAATAAGAGCATCAGAAATCCAGGAAGCTTACAAGAGTAATTGGTATTTTAACACGTTGCACTTGTTCCAAAGAAACTCTGCTCCATACACTGAAATTCAAGGGCTTTAAATCACAGTAAAGGCTTATCGAGACTAAATATACAATCAAAACAACATATTTTAGTTGATTTTTTTAAAAGGTACCTCTCTAGCAGTAGGGTACAGGTGATGTTGACTAGCTGTATGCCATCCCTTGTAATGACAATAATAAATTTTTAAAAGCTAAAGTATTGAAAAATCTAAGTCATATATAAAAAATTTTTTCTTCAAGTGGAAAAGCATTACATTTTATGATAACTATTGCAACTAGTTGCAGTATTTAAAGAAGTTTTAAGATGTCTTCATCCAAATTCCTTCAAATGCCTTTCAGGAATCTCAAGAAATACCCTAAGACTTTGAAATAGAGCAGTGTGAGCTTGCCGAGTTTATAGCATTTACCATCTCAAACTATGCAGAGCCCATGATCATAACAAGAAACAGCAAGCATCCTACAAGCCACTGATGCCGGAAAGGCTACAATTATAGATTAATGTTATCTCCCATCTCTCTAAATTGTACATTAAGAAAAAAAAATATCCTGGAGGCTCAAGATGACCAGGCTAGCCTTAAATTCATCTTACAGCAAACAAGAACCTTGAGTTCTGATCTCCCTGCCCCACTTCCAAAGTACTGGGATGACAGTGATGCTCTCCCGGGCCTGTTTCTATGTTTCCTTTCCTTCCCTTCCCTTTGGTTTGTGGAGCTGGGGATGAAGCCCTGGGCTGCATTCATCTTAGGCATGCTGTCTATTAGCTGAGGTACATTTTCAAGCCTTGCTGTTAGTTTTCAATAATATTTTCTCATTTTGATTAATTTGACATCTGGTCAAAAGGAAGTATTTAAACTCAGTGGTGGAGAGGCCAATTTTTCTCTTTTTTCAATGTGTGTGGATAACAGCTTGACTGTTAACATGTCTATTTAACAAAACAACTGCAGTCGATTCCACCCCTGGCCCCAGAGCCTGTGGCCTCCTATTTACATTTACAGCCATAAACTAGTTGCTGCTTTCATCATCTGTCAGAGAAATTTTTTGTTTTGCAGTGAGTGATATAGCTACACAAAATGTTGAGAGTAAGTGACTGTGAGAGTTCAGCACTAAGCGGGACATCTATAGAAAGCCTACAAAGCCAAGAAACATTAAAGAGTGGGAGGAAAGAAAGGGCAGGAGGATGCGGAGAGGTACTCTGAAACCCTGCCTTTTGGATCTGACATGGCCATTCCAAGCATGAATCCACAGCAGCCACAGACACCTCTACAGGCAAGACTTGCACGAACCACTCCATCAGCCTCTCATCAGGGACACAGGAGGAGCTTATGGGGTGTCACCCCTCCTTTGAGATATGATGGTTTAGAGGGGGCAATTTTCCACAATGGAATAGCTACTAGTAGGTTGATCAAACTCTATTGAGAGTCCCCCATCCTTGTGCCAACAACCCTAATTAAACTTGGTGGATCACAAAGGAAAAAGAGAGGATAGAGGCTTGGGGAGGAAAAGGAGAGAGTGAGGGGGAAAATGAAAGTAGATCTGGTTTTAAAAAAAAAAGAGTTCAAAAGGAGAGGGGAGAGAAAGGTACATTGGAAGCCAGCCTGATCAGAACTCACTGTAAACATGTAAATCTAAATTTGTCCCCGAAATCCATTGTTAAAAATGTCTCCTGGGTAAATTCTATAATATAGAGCCACTTTACTCACAACTAGACACAATGAGAGTCACTCCCCTCCCTCCACATTGTGTGCAGATATCAATTAAATGCAGTTTCTCATGTCCACCAGGTATAATCCAAGTATCTATTATATAAATAGTTCTCTCCTGAGGCTCAGAACAGAGCGGGACACTTCTAATTTCAAATTTTACATTTTGATAAGATGATAAAATATGACGAGCTATGGGAAGATTATCCTGTGATATAAGAGGGTCAAATGGACAAGAACTCACACAGGGCAGGAACTTGGGAGACAGGAGCTGATGGAGAGGCCATGGAAAGGTTTCGCTTACTGGCTTGCTTCCACTGGCTTGCTCAACTTGCTTTCTTATGGAACCCAAGACTACCAGCCCAGGGATGGCACCACCCACAATGGGCCCTTCCACCCTTGATCACTAATTGAGAAAATGCCTTACAGCTGGATATCAAGGAAGCATTTCCTCAAGGGAGGCACTTGTCTCTGTGGTAACTCCAGCTTGTGACAAGGTGACACATAAAACCAGCCAGTACACAGGCAAAGCTGCAGTAGAGGTACCTTTAACAGGCAAGCTCATTTTCAAATCGCCAGACTACTTAATCACGTGAAAGAAGCGGTAATAGGGCATTTTTTTTTAAGCTTACTAAGAAAATGCATAAAAGAGATGCCTATTTTGGGAAGAGAACAGGAGTCTGATTCACAGTGACTAGAAAAGAAAATAAATCAGAAAGTAACGTCTTGGATTGGGAATTATTTAGACTTTAAATGGTGTCTCTCTACATCAGATTGGACGATAGTCCTTCAATCTTTAAAGTCTTTGACCTACAAGCAGCTTTGGCAATAGAAATCATGTAGGACACAACAGTAAAGATTTTAGGGGTGTTCAGGCAGATCATGACTAAATGCCCACATTTCCACAATGCCCAGACCACCCTTTTTTGTACTTTGAGAACAGATACTCAATTCCTATAACCTTAACAATAATCAATAGAAGGATGTCCTTTCACAAAATACCCACACGTCTGTTGAATCACTTATTTCATGGGAAATGATATTCCTTAAACTTCAGGGTGCACAAATTGAAAAGTAAACTAGTTAAAATATTAAGCAAACTTTAGTTAAAGTTAAAGCAAATGAATTGTGTCATATATTTGGTAATTGAAAAAATTCATGAAAACTAAACTCATGGTAAACCTTGATGAAGTGACAGCCCACGAATGGGAAAAAAGTGGGGTCACATGACTTAGTAGTCTGGTGATTTGAAAATGAGCTTGTCTGTTAAAGGTGCCTCTACTGTAGCTTTGGCAACATGGGGGTATTTGCAAACTGAGCAACAATTACAAGTCACCCTACAGGAGCTGTGGTGCTGTTTGGCTTGGGAGGAGAAGCAAGAGGCAGTTTCCTCCTGATGAAACTCTCCCGGCCCATCTAAAAAGAGAGACAATTACAAACTTGCCTGTATAGAAATTTATAGAGAAAAAGTAACTAGCCACCTTTTGTGAGCCAGGCGTTTAAGCCGAAATAATCATCTACTCAATCTGCGCAAACTAGAACCAGCATCTATCTCTCCCTTAGGAAACAAAAGCCTGATCACCTCTGCACAGAAGAATCCTTCAGTGCAGCCTACTTCAGAAACTTCACAGCACTGCTGTGTGTGCAGACCTTAAACAATGGGGTTTGAAAAGCATCACTCTTCTCCAGGTACCATTCACGACATGAACGCTAACATAAATCAAAAATACTGGCATGTGTTCCCTATAGTCACTACTTCTTCATCCGTGGACACTAGCCCTTCCCGCCTTCACACAGGGTCATCTCTACATGTAACCAACATATTCCCCTCTCAGAAATCTTCTCTTTTATGAAGGGTTATAAATGCTTTATTGATTTTTTCCCACACAAGGCTAGTCAACTTCTGACTTCCGAAGACAAGTGGAGTCCAGCGATGGAACCCACTGCTGACCCCTTACCTGCATTGCTGGAGAGTGGCTACTCAGGCAATTTTGCTTCTACCAGGTGACCTGGTCTTAGAAATGGCATTACTAGTCTAGTGCTCCCTAAGGACGGTGATCATACTGTGCTTCCTCCTGACTGCAAAATGACAGGCCAACGGGCCAAACAAGTTCTTGGTTGGTGATTCTCTGCCATTGTCAGTCCAATAAAATAATCTTGACCCTGACCTCTGAAAGCATCCTTTTCCTGTCAGATTACCTTCCCATATATAGAATAACCAGAGATGTTTATCTCATCATCTTCATTACATTTAAATTTATATACCTTAAAATGCTTTTTTTTTTCTTATTTTACTTTGCCTGTAATTTTTTAAATAAATGTTAATCATTTTGTTGTCATGGGTTATTGAACTCTTATCCTGACTGCTTCAGAGATTTAATTCTTATTTTACTCATATTTCTTATATCATTATGAGTAATTCCTCACAGTCCCCACATTTTTAAAAATAAAAGAATTTTCAAAACAGGTCTCACAAGCTGTGGAGATCACTTAGTGTGTAACAGTGCTTGCTCAGAATGCCTGAAGACCCAAATTCACATCCCCACCACACATGAGAACCTGGGACTGTAACATCATTGGAAGGTATAGACAGACAAATCCAGAGATGTGTCTGACAACCAGCCTAACCAAAGAGTGGGCTTCTGGTTCAGTGAGAGACATTGCTTCAAGGCACTAAGGTAAAGAGCAAACAGCAGATGCGCCGTTTGGTCTTCATGTGGGTCCTGAACAACTGCAGCAGAGATTATCCCAAAAGCTGTTGCCTGTAGGTGAAACATGTTCTCCTAGCTGGGCTGCCTTGACTGGCCTGAGTGGGAGAGAATGTGCCTAGCCATGCAGACTTGATGTGCCAGGATTGGAGTGAAACCCAAGGAGTCTACACCAGCTCAGAGGAGAAGGGGAGGGAAGATGAGAGAAGGATTGTGAGAGGGAGTGACTGGGATGGGGGCACTGAGAGAGATGTAAAGTGAATAAGTAAAGAAGAAAAAAAGAAAAGAAAGGGGAAAATGTATGTGGATAGCACAAATTCAATTTGATAGACTCTTTTTTAAAATTAGAACACTAAGTTAGGAAAGTAAAATGAGGGTAGATCTAGAAGGAGCCAACCAAAACAAAGAGTATGACATACTCAAGGAATAAAGAATGTATATAGTAAGAGCTGGCAGTTATTTTCCTTAAGAGTTGACAGATCTTTCACATGCTAGGAAAGAAAGTCATGTCAAACATCCATTGACACCAATGTAAATTAGGTAGCTTGGACATCTAAAATATCTCCTAAGAACAAGACATCCTTTCTAGCTTATCAGGAGTCTAGTATTTTCTGGAAAGATTTTTGCCTGATTAATCTGAGATTCATAATCCTTGTACAATACATTTTCCTTACTGTTTTCAAAAATAGTTGCAAAGGAGGAAACACAAGCTGTCTGAAGAAATGATTTCTATGAGGAAAATAATTTAATGGCCAAATCAAGGTCTTCATTGACAGAGAGCCAAAAAGATAGCTTGCCTGAAATGTTGTGTCTCCATATTTTAAAATGAAACCATGCTCAATATTATTAATAAAATTTAGACAAATTACTCCAAGAGGAGCAATTATAGTTTTTAATAAATTCCTTGATATCATAAAATACTATTTTCCCAATAGGATGTAAACATTTTCCTGCCTTCTAAACAACTTCTGAAAAATGCTTTTAACAGTTTCTATTGATAGAATATAATAAAAATTCTAAACTTGATAGATTCATATGCAAGTTATAATTCAAAAATAAAGCTTCAAGAAAATATACATTGCCGAAGATAAGAAATTTATAATTGACAGATTAAACAGGCAAAATCCTTCATGTAGATAAATAGAAAAGTAGAAGATACAAAACTCCATTTTGTCTTCCTAATGTCAAATCAGTTGACCTCTGGCACATGATTTTCCTCTAAAATGCAACACAGAAAGAACAGCTCCCTTTCCAAGCTGGACAGGAAGCACAATCATGAATTCACCACAACACAAGAGAAATCAAAAGCTGTGTCTCTGGAAATATCACCATCTGTCTGAAGGACATGCTATGGAGACACAAGACTTAACTACCCACTGTGATATCTACCCATGGATTACATTGGTCTTCGGATACTACAGGAGTCTCCTGTTACCTGCTTTCAAGATGTCCTACCATTCATGCTACTCACTTACCAATGCTAATTTTCAACGTAAGTTGGTGTACTGGCTAGTTTTGTGTGTCAACTTGACACAGGCTGCAGTTATCACAGAGAAGGGAGCTTCAGTTGGGGAAGTGCCTACATGAGACCCAGCTGTGGGGCATTTTCTCAATTAGTGATCAAGGGGGGAGGGCCCCTTGTGGGTGGTGCCATCCCTGGGCTGGAAGTCTTGAGTTCTATAAGAGAGCAGGCTGAGCAAGCCAGGAGAAGCAAGCCAGCAAGGAACATCTCTCCATGGCCTCTGCATCAGCTCCTGCTTCCTGACCTGCTTGAGTTCCAGTCCTGACCTCCTTTGGTGATAAACAGCAATGTGGAAGTAAGCCAAATAAACCCTTTCCTCCCCAACTTGCTTCATGGTCATGATGTTTGTGCAGGAATAGAAACCCTGACTAAGACAGTTGGTAAGTTTTGTGGGGCCAGGGGCTCCCACACCTATTATGGCACTAGACACACAGGACACAGTATAAAACACAGAAATAGCCAACAACTACCTTTCACTGATATTTTATTTAGTAAAATGTTACATAATCTATAACTCTTTAACTTCAGTAGTGTCTATCATGTACTACATCAAGAATAATGTTTCTTTTCTATACAGGAACCTGCCTGACACTGTAATAAGTTTCCCGTGAGTCTAGGTACCAAAACTAGTTACCATCTCCTGAGGAAGTTGGCTGCTGTCAAGATGCCTCTTCCTCTTGGAATTGTTTTCCTCTTTAACTACTAGAGTAGAGGAATGGACCAGAAACTCACATCTTACTGCCATACATGGCTTCACAGAGAGCATTTAAGCTCCTAGTTTTGCTTAAGGATCCATCGTTTACTCAATCTGCGGCTTGCTTGCACAACATTGCTCTTTCTTAGTTTTAAATTTATTTGATGTCTTCTAAAAGTTACTTTAACTTATTTTGAAAATAAGACAGAAAATAAATTAATTTTTCTTTCATTCCGTGATAATTTGCTGAAGAAAAGGGATAAAGAAAGACAAAACACAGAATTAGGCATTGTGTAGTTTATTTTAGGAGACCTTGGAAACCCTTTGTGAAGAATAGACACTTCTTTTTACCTACATTTTATAATTTTAGTTTCCTTTATACAGATACAACTGTACAATGGCAGTGTTGTTATTGTGTAACACCAAATATACTAGTGCTACAAAAATGTTCCTAATACGTTTATTTATTTATTTACTTTATATCTGGATAGCAGCTTCCCTTCCCTCCTCTTCTCCCAGTCCTTCCCTCTTATCTCCCATCCCTCTCCCAAACCCCTCTCCATTTCTTTTCAGAAAAAAGAAATTGAAGGAGATATCAGAATATGGAAAGATTTCCTATACACATAGATCAGAATCAACATAGTAAAAATCGCCATCTTATCAAAAGTAATATACAGATTCAACACAATTCCCATCAAAATTTCAATAGACCTTGAATTCCCATCAAAATTCTTTATAGACCTTGAAAAAACAGTACTCAACTTCATAGAGTTCTTAATTTTTAAAGAAATCACTCTGAACAAGAAAATTGTATTTTACATTGTGGGTGGAACATGGTAAATAAAGAAAATTCAAGAAATTATAACGTATATAGAAACTACTGGCACCAGGCAGTAAAACAACCACTTCTTGAATTATGAATTTAAATAAATACTCTTTAACCTTTTCCACCCCTTTCCTCACCAAAAAAAAAAAAAAAAAAAAAAAAAAAAAAAAAAAAAAAAAAAATTTCCGTGGACTGTAGGTTCTTAAAAGACAGCAAGTGCTGCCTGACAGGAGCCTGATATAGCTGTCTCCTGAGAGACTCTGACAGTGCCCGACTAATACAGAAGTAGAAGCTCACAGCCATCCATTGGACTGAGCACAGGGTCCCCAATGAAGAAACTAGAGAAAGGACCCAAGGAGCTGAAGGGTTTGCAGCCCCTTAGGACGAATAACAATATGAACTAACTAGTACCCTCAGAGCTCCCAGGGACTAAACCACCAACCAAAGAGCTCATGGCTACAGCAGCATATGTATAGCAGAGGATGGTCTAGTCGGTCATCAATGGGAGGAGAAGCCCTTGGTCCTGTGAAGGTTCTATGCCCCAGTGTAGGGGAATGCCAGGGCCAGGATGTGGGAGAGGGTGGGTTGGTGAGCAGGGGGATTGGGAAGAGAACAAGGGTTTTTTTGTTTTGTTTTGGTTTGGTTTTGGGTTTGGGTTTTTTGTTTTTCGGAGGGGAAACTGGGAGAGGAAATATCATTTGAAATGTAAATTAAGAAAATATCTAATAAAAAATAATAATAAAAAGACAGAATTGATCCAAAGATAGGTGAGAATAAACCTTCACAAATATTTTTAAATTTAAATATATTTTATATTTTATTGGAATATCATGTTCAAAAATCAGTTAACTGAATTCTAATGTGACAAAATTATAATAATGAATGTGAACAGAGTGTTTATGTTTAATAATGCTATCATAACCACTAAAAAGAAGAAACGGTGACCAAGGAAAACACAGAGAACATAATCCATAGCAAGTAACAAGAATACCTCTACCACAGGAATCCTGCCTACCTCTGTTCAGGGCTCAGGCGGAGACCTAGTGCCAGTCTGCTTTCCATCACTCATCTCATTTCATCTGTATTTATAAATGTAGTTATCATTAGCATTGTGATCGTACAGATCTCCATGATTCCTCTTTTACTGAAGCATAAAGGGACTCTACGTGCTTTGTCATGAAAATAAAATTACCATCCGCACAACAAAAAGCGGTTAGAGAGGTCCTGAAAACAATTCTGCCCCAACGCTACTACCTAACCTGGTGGTGTCCTGAGTGAAGGAGACAAAACACCGCCAGCTCCATTCGCACTGCTCCAGACCCTTCTTCTTCCTTTGCCCACATGTTTGCACGGCTTCAGTGACAAGTGAGATGTTACTTAGCTGTTGTAGCAAGAACCTTTTAGTGTAAAAGTTTAAGGCACTAGCTGTTTTTGTTAATGTCATAGTTTTAGGTGAGAAACCGGGGATAAATTAGAGGATTAGCAACACTCAAAGAGAATGTTTACATTAATCCCTTTAGTTTGGAAGCAACTGTGAAACTAAGGAGTGTAGATACAAAATACATAACATATACTATGTATATGTATGCATATATTATATGTGTCATTGATATATACATGCACACATTTATTATATGCATATTGCACAAACATTATGCATGTGTGTACATGAGTACATGTACACACACATAAATTATATACAATGCACATATGCCTTAACCCTGAAAATGCGTTTGTTGGCATCAGGACTTGCTGCACAGTGCCACCCAGGGGCTAGGTACAACATTTTGCATCACTCTCTTGTCAAGAGGCATTTGAAGTCCTTACCAAAGGCATCCTGGGCAAGTCCTCCACGGTAGACTTGAGCATTCCCGTTGCACCCCACATTATGGAATCACTTCCCGAAGCATGAAAGCTTATTTTAAAGTAAGGCAGAGGAGAGGAACACAGTAAGGAATGCTAAAGAATGAAAGGGCCACCTAAAACAGAACAAATTACACTAAGACTAACAACAGGAATGAGACAAGGGGAAGAGGAGAAAGGAGGTTTATCATGTCTCCATGCCCATTGCTCTGGATAAATATCTCTCCCTGTAACAATAAAGACAAATAGAGTACAAAGAAAGGATACAGTGGATTACAGACCTGGCTGGGGTTTGATAAATGGCACTCCACTTCACTTTGCTTATTGTGTACTTCATACCTCACTCCTGAATATGGAAGAGAATTTTATTAAAGATTTAGCCACAGTGCTGGTGGTGACTAGCTCACAGTAATTTTCCTACAAAGTAGTTTAATCTATCACAGGGCAGACAGTGTGCCTTCTTACCATGTATCATATCTGTCTATTTAGTTAGTGCTATCCAAATCCAATTTCTTTTCATTTTTGGAACCTGTGATGCATATTCAAGATACATTTTCGTTTTGTCTTTGCCCTAAATTGGGTGCCGTATATGACCCAAGACAAAAGCAGTACTAATAAAGAAGGAAACCAGCACTTTAGAGTTTCTATATTGTTCTGGTCATTTTTTTTTGTATACTTCCCAAAAAAACAAATTGCATAATCTGAATGGCATGTAGGATTGGTTACATGTGGAATCACCAAGACCTTTCCTCTTTGTGCATATAAATACGAAGCATTGCATCACTGATTATGAAATGAACTTAGAAAATCATTTCAGTCAAGTCGCAGTTTCAAGCCCTGTGGAGCACAGAGAGTTATGCTTCAATAATGAGGTGAGTGAGGCAGCAGTGTGGAAACCGTTTGGCCTCAACCCGTCAACGGTCCATTATGGTGTCCCACAAGTGGGGGAGGGCGGCCAAGTGCTTAAAGGGATTCACAGGGACCAGAGTAGTCTAGTGGACCCACTCATTCCTGGGTGTGCTCTCTGGGTACTCTCAGGAAGGTGTTTTCAGAACACATGGCCCATGCTCCTCTCTCATGAGATACTATTATTTCTACTTTCTTCCCACTGTAATGAATCGTTTTCTAACCTAACACTGGTTTCATTAAATGTCTGTGGTCATTTTGTAACAATAAGTATTCTGCCGCTATGAATTCCTTCCTATTTTCATCATATTCTCGTGGGTCTTCTTCCAAACTGAACTTGTACATTTTCCAAAACTCTAAAACCTGCTAGCACGTATCTTTGTCCAGCCAAACTGATAATTTAGAATCAGAAACATGTTGTCTGCAGTTATGTGAAGGACTCTGAAATCCCACCCAATCCCCTATTCACTTGTAATTTAAAAGCTTCGTTTGGGTCTTGAGAATGAAATTAAGTGGGACAGTACTTGTTAACAATAACAACAAAAGTAGTGCGTGTGCCTGCTCGGCTTCCAAGCTGGTCCCTCTCTCAGCAGTTTACATTATCAGTTTCCTTTGTCTGACTTTTCAATGCAAATACAAGCAATTTAGGAGAAATTAACAGTAGTTTCTTTTAGCAAAGCCTGAGCATCACCTCGGCCTCACCATGTCTTTCACACAAATCTGAAAATATTGAGTCCCAAACCAGGCAGTGGTGACTCACACCTTTAATTCCAGCCCTCACTCGGGAGGCAGAGGTAGGCGACCTCTGAGCTGCAGAGGAGCTACAGCCAGGGCTACACAGTGAAACTCTTGTCTCCAAAACACCAGTGCTAGTAATGATGATGGTGGATCCTAGAAAGTGATATGAGCAAACAAATCCCTTCCACTCAGAAGAGCACAGTCTAATTTACAGTGAAAAGGAGAGAAGACCTAGATTTTGATTTTTTTAAAGGGCCTGGCTTCAAACCTTCCCTCTCTGCAATCAGCCGTTCTGAAGTTAGCATCCTTTACTTCCATGAGCACTGGTGAATTAAGACTTTTTACCAGCCATAAGCTATAAACGCTCTACAACCACAACTCTCACCCAAAACGTTCTTGATTTCATGTGTGTCATACTACCATGTATATTCAGTAACTCCTTTAAAAGTGTCCATATTGATTGGCATTCAATACGAAGGTTGCCCTTTACAAACCCTGTGAAACAACAGTTAACAATCTTGCACATGCACGATCTCATTTCCTTATATTGGCATGAACATTTTGCATAGGAAATTTAGTAATTATTGTTAAATGTGACCCCTCTCCCTGGCCGTTTCATCTATAAACTGTGGATATCATTAAACTACATTGCAATCAATTCACATCCATAAATTCAGCTGTCCTGTTAACCACTGTAAGGCCTACATGGTTCCTACAGGAAGATTTAAGGAGGCTGGCAACTATATAAAAATGGCTCCACTTCGTTTAGATTTCAAAACTGCTGGCTTCTTTGAAATACTATCATTTAAAACTCCAAAGGAATAACATTGATATATTTCTTATAAGTGTTTCATAATCAAAAGTTCATTAACATGTTGGAGGATTTAAATTTGCAATGGCAATAGAAAGCAAGTATTTGTAATAATTTGGTATTTGATATATATCACCTGTGTTGAGCTAGGAAACTCCAAGAGTAACTTGGAAGTCAGAGAGCCTCTACAGTGGTTAATGCGGAGGGGGAAGTTATGCCTGAGTCTTGATCATGAGCTTAAAAAGACTATGGTTTATAGAGGAAACTTCCGGGGAAAGAGACCACATTTAACAATAATTATTAAATGTAATAATTAAAAATTTATCGTGGCAATATAAGGAAACCAGATCAGCATTAGTGTGATTGTCAACCGTTTTCATAGGTTTTTGTGAAGGAGTGTTCAAATAATAAGGAAAACAGCAAATTTTATCATAATCAGGAGTTTAAAAGCACAAGAACGTTGATCACTTTAAGAATGACTATTACTATATTAGGGGCAGGAGACAGACAAAAGTCTAATTATTGAAGGAAAATATTGCACAGATTCTCCTATAAGGAAAAAACTGTTATACCTAGGTCTGTACTGCACGTTAAGCCTCTGCCTAAGTAAAATAAAAAAAGTACTTGCAAAAGGTTTTATTTTTATGTTACTTTATACTCAAGCCAGAATACGTGTAAGAACGTAACCACCAGTTATTACGTCACAAAGACAACAATGTACTGGGTAAACGCTGAGTCTCTACAGTGCGTTTGCAAGTACAGAACCTTCTCACCAAAAAGAGAGATTAACCTCATTTGATGAAAGAAGATCTGGAGATTCGTAAAACTGAGTTGATGTTCATTCTTCCAGAAGAATCAGTGACTGGGCCAGAAATACAATAAAATGTCAGGTTGAAAAGTCTACATTGTATGCCTTGCACCGCACGGTACCCACTGCCGCACAGCGCCACCTGGCAGCAGGTTGAGGAACAGTGAGCAGGCGGCTCACAGTCCAGTCACCTGCATGCTGACTAAAAGAACCCAACAGGCACAGACTGTAGTTCTTTATCTAAAACTGGGCACACTCACGCACCACCACTGAAAAGGTGGGCTGTTTATCGCTTTTTTTTAAGTTTTTGTTTCGTTTTTTTGCTGTTTTTAACCTTTTAAACATTTCAATTTAGAGCTTTGAATTTTTAAACACCGTCTGCGCAGTAACTGAGCTCAGCTGATGATGATGAATGAAGCTTTAGCTTTAAAAAAAAAAAAGTTTGTCCTGTGTTCTCAAGATTTTCGAGAATTGATTTACAAAGGAAAGCTCAGTGTTCACTTTCTGCTTGGAAAAAATATAACAAACACAAAATACTAAGACTGTCTCATCTGCTTGAACCATTCCTACTTTTCCTGGCAAGGTACCCACACAAACATCCAACGCCCTTAGGGTCTAAGGCATAGCTTGTACACATTAATACAAATGAAATCATGCTCGGCCTTGCTGTTTTCTCTTCATAGTGGTTTACTTCAGCTAAATCCCGTAAGCAAAGGGAGACACGTGCAAACGAAGATCTTCAACAGTGACCATTTTCTCAATCTAACAAAAAAAAGAAAAAAGTTTCCTCCTTTGACAAAGGAACTTTGGCATCTGTTTTCCTTACTCCTAAACGATGATCATTTGTTTTCCCCAACACTGCACGTTAAAGAAAATAAAAGCAGGGAGAATGTTAACTAATGACAGTGGTCACCTGATTTCCAGTATTATTAATACCTCAACTAACCTGCACCAGCTCACCGAGTTGAACACTCACACGTTCACATTCGCACTAAGCTTCCTGCTCTGGTTAATAAGGGCTGACTCCGACCTGCCTCTGAGTCCTGGTAGGGAGGTAGGATTTGATGTCTCCCTAACTTGTGAAACAATTGTCCCTTAAATATATAAGAGAACACTCGGCTGTTCACTCCATGGTTCCCAGTTTTTCCGTATCTCATAATGAAAACGCACCTTCGGACCAATCGAAGCCCTCATAGCTAATGGGGGCATCGGAAGGCTTTCAGGAGTGTTTGCTCTATAAAGGTTACAAAATGGAGGTACAATGAATCCGAGTGAGGTCATACATTCAGATCAGCTACCTTTCACATTTTTCAGTTAGATTTCACACAGTAGTTCTTAAGACCTAGGGATACAATGTTATAGACAAAACTAGTTTAAATCACTTCTGTTCCTTATCTTCCGTTCTTTCCCCAAACCTCAGAATTTAAACAACGGTCCCCAAATGTACTTCTCCACATTCTTCCTAGCCAATGCTAAGGGTGACTGTCTCAGCTAGGGTTTTACTGCCGTGAACAGACACCATGACCAAGGCAATTCTTATAAAGGATATTTAATTGGAGCTGGCTTACAAGTTCAGAGATTCAGTCCAGTATCATCAAGGCAGAAACATGACAGCATCCAGGTAGGCATGGTACTGGGGGAAGGGGGGGTGGGAACTGAGAGTTCTACATTTTCATCTGAAGGATGCTAGTGTAAGACTCACTTCCAGGCAGCTAAGGTAAGGGTCTTAAGCCCATGCCCACAGTGAAACACCTACTCCCACAAGGCCACACCTCCTAATAGGGCCACTCCTTGGGCCAAGCCTATCCAAACCATCACAGTGACTCTGAAGAAGTGAGAGGCTGGTTTAATTCAGAAACCCTGTAACTTCATGCTCACATTTATTCTAAGTGACCAGCATGCCACACATAAGTCATAACTTCCAGCGTGACCCTTAAAGACAGCTCAAAGCAGAAAAGCCCCATGTTCACAGACTCTGAATACAGTTGAAAAAAGATATGCTTTGGATCCTACAAGTCTGTTGGTCTCTGCTGAGTCATCATTGATTAATATTATCATAGGCAGAATAGACACACACGTATAGAACCAATACATGGACTTGTGCTGAAAAATTTTTAGACCCCATTTCATATTCTCTTGATTCACCTCTTTGCTATAGCTTCTACTGTAAGAGCCAGCTGCCTTCAGGGTTGACCCCGAACTCTACAGCTCAGGGCCACTGTGTTCCTGTACCAAAACATACTGCATAATTTATAGTGTCTAGTAGAAGTAAAAAAAAAAAAAAAAAACAAGAGGTGTTTTATTCACGAATAATTATAGATTTCAAAGAGTGAGAATATAAAGTTAAACCAAGCATTCCATCCTATAATCTCTGGTCCTCCTGAGCGTACAGTTACCAACCAGTCTGGTTCTCTTGATCTCTGCAAATTCCTCTGCTGTAAGCCCATGTTAGTTAGCTGCCAAATTATCTCTGGAAGTGAACGACTGCTGGGAAACTTCTGAGCAGGCTACACTGAGGCTGATAGAAAAGCACAACAAAACAAAACAAAAAACAACAACAACAACAACAACAACAACAACAAAAAGACCATGTTCCCATTTTCTGTCTTTTCCCTGTGTCGTTCTTAAGGTTATTATTCAAGGCTATGGAAGGAACACAGGTTGATAACGTATTTTAATTGTTCTACTTTTCTCAGTTCTGTTCCTGCAAATCAGTCCCCAAGTACCTTAACAGAGAAAGAGTCTTGGTATTAGTGTCTGTCGAGAAGACCTAGGAAAGGGTGGCAGGAACAGGTTGGACTGCAAGAGTGGGAACAAGAACATAAACCTTATAACCAGTTTGAAGATAGAGTTGCAATAGATGGGATTACAGCTCAGTGCAGGATTGCTTGCCTACAAAGAGTAATAGCCTAGGTTCAAATCCCAGTACTGGGGGCTGGGGGGTAGGGGGGCAGAGATAGTAACAAGGAAGTTCGTGATAAAAAAAAAAAAAAAAAAAAAGACAAGTAAGTAGCCAGGAAATGAAGGGGATGATTTTAGAAATCAGACATTAGAATTTAGAAACTTAGAAAAATGATTAAAAGGACTTAGCAAATGATTGAACATAGGAAGTAAAGGTTCAGAATTTAATTAAGAGAGTTTCCTTTTTAAAGCAATTCTAATGTTTATATTTTACATTTTTATAGTGTTTACTATATCTTAGAAGTTGCTATGTGTGTAGTATAAGCTGATCTTGAACTTATTTTTCTTTTAATTTTACTTTTTTCACTTACTCACTTTACATCCTGCTCACTGCCTCTTCTGGTCACTCATTCCCACAATTTTCTCCCCCCC